>BJCM01261457.1:0-48480 GCA_018326385.1 Flaveria bidentis
GCTAAATTTGTTGAAAAACACATACATTCTACATACAAACATCATTGTGACAAGAAGTATTTTCTAGCACCATTTTTACACGGGTAATATTATATTTCTTTTTAGTCTATGTTAGCTAATTTCTTTTACTTTATTACTTTAACTTAACTTTATTATTTTATAATTCTTTTGTTACAGTAAACATTGGTCGTTATTAATCTTCTCGCCTTCGGAAGCAAAAGGATACATTATAGATTCTTTAATGGGCACAAAGAATAGTAATGACTACTCTATTTCAAGTTTAATTGAAAAATCTTTTGGGTTTAAATTTAGATGGCAAATGGTTAAGGTATGTTAGTTTACTTATTTTCTTAATTTGTATTTTAAATAATCAATTGATTATGTAGTTAATCTAGTTTTCTTGTTAATTTTATTTAGTGTAAACAACAAGGAAGTGGTTGGGCATGTGGCTATATGGTGATAAAGCATATGTTCGAGTTTGTTATTATACATCAATATGATTTTCCAAATAGTGTAAGTAATTTAATTGCATATCTATATTGCATTAGATATATACTTTAAATCTCATTTTTATCATTTTATTTGTTCTTTTTTAGATTTGGAACGACAATAGCTACGTCACTCAAGAGGAAATCGATCAATTTCTCACATACTTGATGCCACAATTTTCTAAAAGGGTATTTGATCAAGTTTAATGATTGTATATGTATAATGTATGTCTTATTAGAATATTTAGAGTTCTTTTGTGGAACAAGTAGTTTAACAGTGGTAGTAAGTTGGTTATGTTCTTTGTAGAAATATTGTAGTCTTGTTTTGTAATGGAATTTGGTTAACTTGGTTTTTGTTTTGATTTAATTCTGAAATATATGCAACTCAATTATAGAATGTATGTTGGTATATGTAATATCGATGGAATTCTACAAAATTGCGCGTAGTTTTGTATTTTTATAAATTCGTTTTTATTCGTAAAATAATATTTTTGGATGGTTTTAGTGTGCAATATGGTAAAAACAAATTAATAATTTTGGTGCGGTTCTTAAATGCATTGGAAAAGTACGCGATGAAAATAAAAATATTTTTATATTTTTTGGAGGAGTTATAAATGCATTAAAAGTGTGTTTGCTAAGGGTTGTTTTTGTTTTTAAATGCATTTTTATAACAACATTAAAAAAACATACAATTTCAATGCATTTTTATAATGACATTAAAAAACATATGATTTTTTGATGCATTATTTTTAATAACGGTTTGTAAACACCTTCAAAACCCTTTTCTCGCTCCACTAAAAAAATTTATGTACTAGTGTTATTTAAACCAAAAGAGCCATGGTGTTAAAATCTGATTTGTACACCCAAAAAAATTGAGTTCGTCACGTACAAAAGAGGTTGTTGTGAATTGTGGCTCCACTTGGATTGCATAATTATAAAATTTAGCAAATATTTATTATTTAATTATTATTAGTTGTTCACTGTATTTTAATATAAACTTTGAAATTGCATTAGTTATTAACTTAGTATCGAATAGTAGTAATTACATAAGGTGTATATTCAAGTTTGTTATACGTATTCTTTTACTCTAATAAAATAATAACTATAAGAATATATATATATATATATATATATATAAATAAATAATGTTAGTATCATATTTTTCCTCATTAAATTTTTTCACTTATCTATTCTATTAAATTATTACTTAAATTACTAATAATATTAATTAACTTTTTTAAATTAAATATATATTTTTAATAAATTAAGAAAGAGAACTTTTTATTAATGTTATTTAAAAATACTTTTATAAAATAACTTTTTTCTAGAACATCAAACTTTATAACAATACGAAATATTTTAAATTTGGTATTTTTTTTAAAATGATGTTTTTATAAATAAGAAATAATTAAAATTGGTAGTTATAATAAAAAATTTTGAAAGTTATATTTTTTAATACAGTGTGCTTCGAAACAAAGTGTTTAATTTCTTTTTTGATAAAAAGTTTAAAATGTTGATATTACTTATAATTATTCCTAATATGTAATTTCAATCCTATAATATAACGTATTTAATGAAGATCTTATATTCAACTATTCAAGCATGCATTTAATAAGAAAATTGAACACGCTACAAATATAAGAAATAGAAGTCAGTAATCAATAAAAAAGACACTAAAAACTATATAATCCATTTACTTTTATAATACCGATTTAAAGGCAAAAGGAAGAATAATAGTATATTGTAATATTGTAAAAAGATTAAAACATATGCTCCTATCCTGAGAAATTCTACATTCTATATATAACATATAGAGACACACATTTACATATACATAGAAAGAACCCATTTTGCACTCGAAAACCGTCATATTAATTTTTATAATCTTTAAACTTAGATCTATAGATCACGTTGATCGATTGAGTAAAGCATACACATATTAAAGAATGAAGCTTGGGAGTTGGTCGCTATGATAAACGTGAAGGAAGCAAATAATGAAAGACTATTATCATTTATGTATTTATACAAGAACCACATGCTTCTGAATATGTGTAGCAAAATAACTTAAAACAAGCACGTTGTTTATCATAAAAAACTCTTATGGAAAAAGCTTGCATTTGTAGATACATGTTCAAGTATGCGTTCACCGATAAAAAAAATAAAAATAAAATAAAAAAGGTTTGCTGAAGACCTTTTCGTCGCAAATGCGTAAGAAACATATATTTTGCTGCACGCTTTTTGGCATCGCATGTATGTTTCCGTCCTTTTTGCCAATAACACTACTTAAAAGTTCATTCAAACATGTCACTCTTATCACTACTAGAAAATTGATTGTTACAGACAAAACCGTTCCATGGAAAAAGTGATTCGTCGATAATAGGTTATAGTTTTCTGTATCATGAGTTTTTTACAAGGTTAAAGTTATTCTGATTGATTAAGCAGACCATTATAATTAAGCTTGTTTGTCTAGTTTGGTATAATTAATGCTAGAGTCCGTCTTTAATAGTATCACTAACTCACTAGACTTTACATGTGTGGTCACGGTTGTTTAGGATTTTAAGCATTATTTGAATAGGCATATTAATTATATGCTTACCATCATGTGCATTTTTTATCGTAGTTGAAATGTATATCATCGTTGGGATGTAGTTGATTTGAAAATTCCTCAACTATACTGTATAAGTATCTAACTAAAAAGCCGAAACATGATAATACTATTGAAAAGAAATTCAGGATTCAACACATGACCTAGATCAAAGTGTAAGCTTCATTTTATCATGCTAAACGATCAAACTCAACATCAAAACATAGTTTCATATATAATCATATATGCTATCAGGGCAAATATAATTTTACTATTAGTGAGTGTGAGTGATTCGTTTGTTTGTTTTTTTTTTGTTTCTTTTTGTTGCCACATAGGTGCCCCTTCAATGCAATCACTCACTTACTGGCACAGGGTATGACTAGTAAGTGTGAGTGGTGGTTTATCTTTTTAATATTTATTAGTTAACTTCTAAAAATATTTATTTAAAAAATAAAATACAACATAATTAAAAGATTGATATACATAAATAGTTTACTAAAAACTAAAAAATTAGAAACGTAAACCAATAAACTAAATTAATAAAAATATAACAGAACAAAATCATTAAAAAAACATAGACAATCTACTACAGTGAAAGCTCGTAAATATGGTCTACCAAATCCTGTGAAGTTGGTTATGCATTTCTCGATTGCGTATCTCAATCCAGACGGTTAGCTTGTTTTTGTTCCTCGTCAATTTCGACTAACTTCGATGGATATTATCTTCATTGTATTGACAAATCACTTTCCAATTCCCTCGGCTTATAACATCATATTATGTAAAAATTACGCAAGCATACATATATGAACGTGATTTGAATGGCAACCAAACTTGTGCCAAATGTTGTAAAATATCCTAGTGTCGCTTCATAAACTAAATGCTCGTTCAATTATCCTTACTTGTTGAGTTATGAGTTGGTCTGGATATGATACGTTTGTGATCATGATGTGGTCATGAGACGTAAGTGGGATTTGACAAATGTAGATTCTATCAGCAAGATACTCGTGTTTGTACTCTACTCCTTTAAGTTGAAATGAAAAGTCAGATGCAGTTCCATCTATCACCTATAGAAATTAGGAGACTGATCCAAAATATTAATATTATGTTCGAACCGACAACATCAAAGAATGCATACATATACATATACATACATATATATATATATATATATACATATACATATACATATATATATATATATATATATATATATATGTATGTATATGTATGTATGTCAAATTCATAGATCATCTAATGCCACAAATTCAAGCATTATCAACAGATGCTATATAATCGCCACACATGTACTGATCTCTTGCATGCGATGCATAAGGGTAATTGTGCATCTCCTAGTGTGTGCAATTGACGCTACCAAACATTCCAAGAAAACCATGTCTAGCTTTACGCATTTCATATAACTCTTGAATATGTATCATTTGACAGTCACAAATTAAGTTTTGCCAATAAACAATGTTGTTTGAAAATTAACTAATATATCTAGCTGCAATATTTTTCTTTCCAAATCAAATAAATTATGTCAAACAAGATATATATAAAGACTCACTGTACGAGATGTAAATAAAAATCAAACCCCAACAAGACGTGCGCCACCTCAGCTGGTTCAACCCCATAGACGATGTCATCAGCTAGTAGCCTTCTGGTTTCCCTAACATATGTTTTTGGTTGCTTATTATTTAATTAATACGTACAATAGTTTATTAAACCAATAAAGGTACCTTTATAAAACTCAAAATAAATTGTCACGGGAATAAAATAAAGTTCACAACGTACAATCTGATCAATTTGATACATCACTTTTATTGTTTTCACAAATTAAATACAGATCCAGTGATTTTTTATATTCAAAAACTCTTAAATATGTTATAACCTTTTTAGAATAAATATATCATATAATCAATTGTTTTATTTTTATTTAAGTTATATATTACTATTTTTTTCAAAAGGACAATTTAAAATGAAGTTGTCAATTATAAAGGTGTCTTTATAAACTGGTTAAAACAATACATGTAATTAAGTTGTCTAATTACAGTGGTGTTTTTAAACTATTTACAATGATATGCCATGTATCTAACAATTTAACTTTGCATTCAAGCTTTTTCAAGTGTGACATGAACAAAGTGAGTGATTATAATGATGTTTCTTAACCATTAGCTAGAATGGTGCATTTAAAACCATTTACAATCTGATAGATGCACACATCCTTGTCCTAAATTACACATCACATCCTTTATGTTTATTCCCGCATAAAGTTATTTTATTTACAAGAACAACCCTAATAATTTAAATAATGTGTGATTTGCATGCATGTTAGTTTAATTGTGTAAGAAATGTATATGGAGTTTTATATAAGTTGCTTGTAAGTTGGATAAATGAAGTATATAGGCAAGCAAAGATAAAGCATATCATGTGGGCATTGATGATAGTTTGGTAACAAAGGGAAAAGAATAGTTCCTATGGAAAGTATTATTTTTATGGGGTCATAATAATATCTTCATTTATACTTATAGTTTTCATTTCCTTCATCTTCAAACCATGTTCACATCACATGAACTTCAATTCTTTAGCTTGTAAAATAAGTGAATTTCATTTGCTATACGAGGAAAGTTATATACTGAATCAAAGAAGGGTCTAAAGGATCTATAGGCACTCCCCTTCCCTAACGCTCTCTAAATTTGTCAACATTTGTATATAACTATATAATAGGAGAGATTTTTTTTTAAAAAAAATCATAAGTTAGATTCTTTAGTTGTAGATAACGAAAAGACATTTATGGTCTTTCAACTAAAAGATTTTAGTTGCATGATCATACAAGGGTAAACATGTGAAAGAATTCTTTTCAACAATATAGGATAATAAACTTTTTTGGGGCCATATTAATGTGTCCAAATTCATTTATACATACAGATTTAGTTTCTTTGGTTTTTAAATCATTTTCACGTACATCACATCTACTTCAAAATTTGTCATTTTGATAGGTTAAGTGTTTTTTTTAACATAAGTTGAACTCTTTGGTTGTAGATAACATGAGAAACTTATGACCTCCCCAGCTAAAGAGTTTTGGTTCCATGATCGAACAAGGGTAAGCTTGTGGGAGAATTCTAGATAACATCAACGTAGGATCCTTAATTTCCATAATTTCATATTTTACTGGATATAAAATTAAATAGATTTAAAAGATAAGATTACTACTAAGTATAGTTTTCTAGGTTATGAGATCAAAATGTAAATTCTATAACACATTAGTTAAATTTATATATGTCATTGCATGTGTATTTATATATTTATGCAGGTATTAATTTACCGTACGCGTCATTTTTTCTTTTATATGATGTAAAACATTTAGAGTGATCAAGTTATATTAGTTATTGTGTTTCTATATATATATTATTTTATTACATATGTGAAAAAATTGATCGATCAAATTTTCATTTTAATTTGTTTCTTTATTATAAACATAAAAATTATTCTTTATACAATTTCTTGTAGTTATAGAAACATGTTAAATTAATGATCATAATCATGTGTATGTGTGTACATGATGTTTACGCATGGCATCTGATTAGTTATAAATGATTTTATATATAAGCAGATTTCATCAGTTTAATTAAACTCTCAAAATTATATATTTATAACTTACCACACATACATATATATTGTGTGTGTGATGTTAACGCAGGCGTCTAATTGATTTTTAAATAATTTCATTTATAAACAAATTTCATCTGTACAATTAAAATCTTAAAATTATATATTTTTTAAATTTTAACATAAACATATTTTTAATGCCAGGGACAATCAAAAAGTAAGAATTTCATGATATACATTGTTTTTTTAATGGTAAATGTGGAATCTACATCGGAGAATAACTGTTGTTTAATGTTGTGTTTTTGTTATATAGGTTTAAATCATATAGAAACATCAATCACAATAAATCTATTATGGTATATCACTAATCTAGTTTTAATAATACGTGTATTACATGGATTTAATAAATATTAAATAGAATACTAACGTATTAATTATAAAATGTTATTTTATATAAGATATCAACTTCTTAACTTTTTGTTTTTAATTTTTAAAGATTTTTTAAATATTTTTCTTTCAAAATAAATAGTTTTTAATGATATCATTTTGGTTTATAAAAAATTTACTTTTTGAAACACCAATTTTAAAAATTTTAGTGATGATTTTCTATAAAAGAATATTAATGATGATTTTGTATAAAAAGTTATGAAAATTTTTATACAAGTTTTTATATGTTATTTGTAATGATTTTTATAGGGGTAATAATACAATGTATGTATTGATGATTACACGATGTGTTGTTGATTATGCTCTCATGCATGTATTGGTTATTAGGCTACATATATGTATTACTGATGATGTTTAAGCGTATGCATTTATGCTTACAAGTATTAGTATATGTTGTTTATTACGTTACATTTGTAGAATATGCATTGATGATATCAAACTACATATGTCACTAATTATACTTTTTGTATACACTGCACCAACATGACATATGCATTCTTGGTATAGTAAAGACTAAGTCATTACAATATATGTTTTACTGATTATAGTTATTGTGTATATTATTAGTACATACACTGCATGTGTTATTGTACATATATATGTTCTCAATTGTTTTTTCTCTTTCGGTATATTCTTGTTTGATTTGTTTTCACTTAATTAAGGCCTACCTTTTTGTCAAAGTTCAAACGCGTGAGGTAAAGAACTAAACTAAACAAAAAATATACTTTAAATCTAGTTTTTCTCATTCAAATTTCATTTTGTTCACATTTCATTTTGTTCATATTAGCTTGGTAAATACGAACGGAATCAAAATCACGCTTTTCACATGTGGTTCTAATTTTGAAAATGTTCATATATATAGTCCGATTTGTTCTCGGTGCAATTCTGATTTTGAACTAATTTGATTTCATTTGTGTTCAAATATTGTTGGAATCTTATTTTGATTATAAAGATACATACGTGATAATTGTCCCCAAGTGAACGGTTTTACCATTATTGTGATGTAAATTGAAGAACCACTTTCAGCATTCGATTAAGATCTCATTGCATAAAAGAAAAAAAAAATCTTATAAAATCTTTTGTTCTTAAATTTAGGGATACTATATATAGCCAAACTTACGTAGAGAAATATAAGAACCGTCTAATATGTACATTGTGTTTAACAAATATAATAAGAGTTAGATGTTGGGTACTGTAACTGTACTAAACACCTGAGCATCATAATTAAAGCAAAAGTTACGAGTGTCGATACGATTTTATATTTAAAAGTTGATATTGTTTGAGTTTTAGAATATTGAATATTGTCAACAAATTGAATTCGTTTCTTGAAAGTTTTTATTGTTGACAAAAGAGGGTCTAATAAATACTTGGGTAAACCTGCAAAACTTACCTGCCTTGGGTACACTGAACTTTTGAAGGATAAAAATGCATTGAATTTGTGTTTAGATGATTCAACAAGGAACCAAATAAAGGGCATTGCTCATCACTCGCCACCTACAACCCCTCTTTGATGACTAAAGACAAAACTCTACTTCAAACCCTACCACCCTCCTCAAATTAAAATCAATTTACATCCACATACACTTATATATTTCTTGAAAAGTTGTCACCAATTAATCTTTATAAATTTTCACAGGATACTATCGTTCACATTAACTAACTAGACTTGGCTTTTTATTTAACTTTATATGTTAATATACAATTATACTACTTAAATTCATATTTAAATTAATTTAATTAAACCAAAACGGGTCAAGGGTGTCTGTTGGTACCTAAAGAAAAATAATATCTTGTTTGATCCATTAACTATTATATATACTTGCGGTAGAGAAAAAACTTACGATAACATCTGAAAACTTATGATAATCTGAACAAGAAATTCTAGCTCTGTCACATGCGTCTTTATCTTTAACTATATAAAGCATTGGAAGTTCTCTGAATGAAGTTAATTAACTAACTGGCATGGCCCTAATTAAAGCTCTAATATACTCTATATAAACAAAATATAATATAATGATCTTGTAAACAAATATAAAACTCATATGTTTATAAAGATGATGCTGATAGAGAAATTAAATGTCAATAAAAAACAAAAGACGTGTTGAAACTTTTCCAAAACATGTTAAAATATTTGAAAATTCGTACTCGAAATTAGTAAGTGTTAGTTGGAATTCTAGAATCCCAGAGTTGCAACATAATCACCCTTTTCCAACTCAACAAACAATTTCAAACCCACCTAAAAGAATTAATTATGGAAAACCCTAAATATATATACTCATGCAAGATAACTTTCTAGACTTTATGTTATACTCAAATATCAAAAGCATGTTTATTATAAAATGTAATATATTATATAATATTTAATCAATTATATAGAGATATGCAAAAAAAACAATTATACAAGATACCTATGCGAAATACAATTATGATCATAATCATACAAATAAACCTAACCACATCGTATGTTTTAACTAATTATATGATAGTTGAAACTATAATAAACCCTAACTAATATATTCTATCTGGTATATAATATTTGTCACTACCAACCAGATTGTACGTGGATCATATTACCATATGATCTCCCATGTTATACTAGTTTAAAAAACCTATAGAATTCAACAAACGCAACTACCTTAATTATGATTGAAGGATGCATGTCAACCCAACAAACTTGATCACATGTTTGCTTTTGAACAAAATCAAGTAATTATCAACTTGAGTTTGCAACATTAATTAATATAATCAAAGACTAAGTTGATATGTGCATGCAATTCAATTGATCAAAGTAAGGGTAGATTTAATTAAAAACTTATTTAGGTTTTTTATATTACTATTAAACAAGTGATGGAGGTCCAAACTTATATCACAAAAGAAACAAAATAAAAGTGGTAAACACACTAAACACTACTATTGTTTTTCACCACCACCTCACCTTCATTCTTTGTACACAATACTTTGTTCCCATTCTACCCTCAAGTCAAACCACAAAACAACACACTGGGAACATTAAATCACATAAAGATCTCACCTTTGTAGCCAAACTTCAATCTTTATGATCAACACATGACATCTTTAAGCAGCTTGTACCTTCGGGTACTAGTTTTCGGTGACGGAGCTCCAGTCGAAGACGACGATTTCCCCTTTTCAGAACCCTCTTCACGATCATGTTGCTTGATCTTGTAACCCGAGTATTCGGACCGGTTACTGACCCCGGCTTCGGCTTTTGAGCTCGATTTCTTTGATGAACCACTGGGTTTGGTGGCCCGGTTCATATCCGCTTGGCACCAATCGCATAACTCCGGCGAATCCGATGACTCGTTATAGTAGTTGCTACAATACCTGTTAGAATATTATTTCATGAGAAAATAAACTGGTAATTAACAAAAATAGTTAGAATCTTTAATTGAACAAGTGTGATTTGATCATTAGGATTTATTGTAATTTATTATTAGGGTTGAACTTGGTTTCATTTTAAACTTTATGTATGTAATCACCCTTTAAATCAAATATCTTTACTATTTTACATGTAATTATCAGAGTAATCCTAAGCTCTCTATCGTACTATTTGTGTCGCGATACACACAAATGCTTAGACAAATACTAAGCATATATATTCCAATATACAAAAATAGTTAAAAGATTTTATGAGGAGAACAAAAAGATTTGCAGGAACTACACATGGGGTAGTGTAATACTGGTCAACAGAAAATAGTACAAAGGTGATTAATTTATATAAATGAATTAATAAATAATAATAATAATAATAATTACTTGGTGAAGAAGATGGTGGCGGTGGTGGTGGTGGGGTGAGGCGGTGGCGGTGGAGGTGGTTGTAATAGTAACAAATCACCACCTCACACATACGCAACCGATGATGTGATAGAAATATTGCAACTTTCCTCAAGATTTATGGGAAAAAAAACTCATATTCAAACAAACAAACATCTGGGTATGTCTTGATTCATCAAAAGATTCAATCTTTATCATACATAAACCTATAAAGATCGAGTATATATCATGAATATATAACATCAATATGAACAGCAGTGTGTGTGTGTGTGTTTTTGTGTGTTTGTGTGGTGGAGACATACAAGTGTTGGAAGCGGTGGTGGCAGTTGATACATCGGAAGATCTTGTCAGGGAAACCGACGTCACCACACATACAACACACTCTTTCAACATCCACCATTTGACTACCTGAAACTAGAGAGAGAGAGAGAGTAATGGAATAGGGGTGTGTGTGTGTTTATGTATGTGTATATATATGTGTGTATATGATGATGATGAATAGATGTATAGATAGATATATACGTGTGTGTGTGTATAGAAAGCAAGCGTAGGTGTGGGGTTTAAGTGTTTAACAGGTCGATGTCGACCACAGGTTTCTTGCAGTCGTTTTCAGTTATGGAGAGAGAGAGCGAGAGAGCGAGAGAGAGAGAGAGAGCGAGAGAGAGAGAGAGAGAGATGAGAATAATAATATTATTATTTCAAAATGACGATTATGTCCATCGATGGAGACACGTAGATTGTAGAAGTCTCATTAAGAAAATACTTTTGTTAAACCATCAATGGCAATCTAAAAAGGATGCAATGTAATAGCTTTTTTATGCTCTCCAATTAAACAAACTGAATATTTAAAAAACAGTTGGTGAATTATTCAGCTATAAGTTGTTTATGTTCGTTTGTTTTTCTAACTAAACAAACGTAAAGAAAATTTTTTGTTCAATATTAATAAACAAAGTACACGAATAGAGGTTGTGATCATTTAATTATGTTTGTTTTTATCCTCAAATTAATATATGTATGTCTGTGTTAATAGTGTTTGTTTAAGTTCCTTTGTATTGTTCATTTATTGAATAAATGAATGAATATGAACAAATTTTCTTTCTTAACATATATAACTGAACACGCGATTTTATTTGCTTAGATGTTCGTGAATTGTTCATTTGTTCATTAACAACCTAACAAAAACCTAAGATTTACGGTGATTGGTAGAGAAAATAGTTATGATATAATCTTCTTACAACCATTTTATCATATGTCACTATTATAACAAGTCTATCATTTAATTATTAAATAATATTAAATGCCAATGATATTGTATGTTATTTTTAAATTATTAAACACATATTTAATTAAAAAAACTATTAGATAATATTATTAGGATTACTAGTATGAGCACAGGGACCCAGTTTGGTTTTAAGGTTTGCATTATATTCTCTATATATTGTAATCAAACCTATCAATAATATTTAATTCAGTCTTTTACCATCTTACATGGTATCAAAGCTTTAGGGTTCTGTGAACCACCATAAAAACATACAAACCCTAGCCGTGTCAAACCCTAGATAGGGCGGTGTGCCGCCAACGCCGCCGCCCTGTCCCACCTTCGTCTTTTGTTTCAGTTCTTATCTATTTTCTAGTTTATGTTTAATAAAACTTTGTTATCGGTTGAGGATTCAAAACTATTCTCATATCCATTCTCTTGGTTCGTTCGCATCCTTTCTCTTGGTTTTGTTTCTGGATTATGGCTTCTAATTTGCAGCGGTCACCATGTTTTCCTTGTTCTTTTTTATTTGGTTTGTTATCAGAGTTTTAGCCGCATCAAGGACCATGGTCCACGGCAATCGATCTCAAACTACGATTTGATTAAATATTTCTATTATTTTTAGATCTACGGATCCAAGAGACCGCCGCCTGACCACGGTCACCGGTCTTGCTTTCTTTCTTTTTTATATCTACTTATGTCATCTCTTGATCTATGGATCCAAGAGAATGGCGCTTGCTAGCCTTGAGACATCGCCAATGACTACGGTCGCCAGGTCTCAACCTTTTATTCCAAGAATAAAAAACCATGAAGTGTCAAATAAATAATGGATTGCACAATCAACCAAAATATGGATGACAACATCAAGCACAATATTGTTTTAGCAATAGTTTGGATAGTCAAGTCGATTGAAACATGTTTATCTTATTATTGTTTTATGTTTTTTTTTGTTTCTCAGTCCTAGTGTCAAGTTACTTCTGCTACGACTGCGGGGGAGTATTAGACAATATTATTATGGTTACTAGTATGATCCCACGGGCTCAGTTAGATTTTAGGGTTTGTATTATATTTTCTATATATTGTAACCAAACCTATCAATAATATTCAATTCAGTCTTTTACCATTTTACAAAAACATGTTTTCTTTTTAGTGAAAAACTTAATTTTGTTTGAAACAATATTTTATGAATGATGAAGTTTTTTACACAAATAATTTTTTTAAATGACAATGTTTATCATTTTTTTAAAAATGACAATGCTTATTATTTTCTAAACAAAACATTTTTAAATGCGAAAGTTTAGAAAAAAAATTGCTATTGTTTTATTACTTGAGGTATTATACAAAATTGCAATTATACCTTATCTTATATAATAGTTTTATACTTATAAATATTGATTAGTAACTTTTAACCTATTTTTTTTATTCAATCTATACAAAAAAAATTAAACGGGTAAAAATAATATCACTTGCAAGATCAGACATCAAAATGCTGTTATAAATGAGATTAGGTAAAAAATGGAACACGATTTTTGGTTTTTTTTCAGCAAAAATAATGGTTTATATATGTAAGTCCGTACAACTGGTGTAGACCTTACCTAAAATGTTATTGTCAATTTCGGTAATTAAGAAAAGAATCAAAGATAACTTATACTATGATACAAACTAATAAAGTTCAAAAATAATTTTCTTCACTTGTGTTTTTCCTGTAAATAATTAATAGAACACGTTGTAAATTTTAAATCGAGGGTGAATCAAGACTTTAGGATTCGTCTGTTACTACCCCTGGATGGCAGTAGTGATTATCATTTCAAGCATTTACAAGTTTGAATTTAAATATTTATTTTTTAAGCAAAATTTGAATTATTATTGAACCATTTTTTATTTCAAGAATCAAAAGAATCATAGATTTATATAAATGTAAATTAAGTTTGATAACACTTGAGTTGTTTTATATATTAAATTATATGAATCAATAGTTTAAAATTTGAACTTAAATAAATCAGTGGTTCTTTTGATTTGGTAATTAAAAGTAATTCTGTAAAATCCTAATCCTCTTTGAGTGTTAGGTTTAACGAGCTCTAGATAGCAAAAGAAAAATAAATAAATAAATGAACATGATAGGAGGGATTTATAGAGGTTTGATCACTGCGTATGACCTATGTCTTCTTGAGGCAACTAAGACGTTCTTTTATTGAACATATAAACTATATATGGAACCTCGTGAATTAGTTATTTAGTTATTTTATTCTTTTAGTATTATCATTATCTTTTGATAATTAGAATCTAGTATAAATGTTAAAGTTTATTTTAGTATCATTATCTTTTGATAATTAGAATCCAGTAGAATCTAGTATAATACTTTGTGTGGTTTGTTTCTATGAAGGAAAAAAATCATTGAAAATGAAAAAAGAAATGATAGAATTTAGCAAATAGACGGAAGATTGAGGGTGGGTGGGGGTTTATTGACACACGTAAAATTCAATGGGTATAAGTGTAGTTTTTTTAACGGCTGGTTAATAATTAGAAGTTAGTATATCTAGTTAGTAATAATTTAAGGTTTAAATTTTGAACCTTCAAAAGAAACAAAGTCTCTCATCTTCTTTTGAACCACTAGACCAAAAGATCATTGGTGGGTATGAGCGTAGTTAGGCTAAAGTTAACACAATGTTAGTTTTTTTAACATAAATTGAATTTTTTATTATCTAAACTATTAGTTATTGGCTAATAATAAACCAAATAACTATCAATTTTGTCAGTGATAATCCTAACCTTTTTTTTCCGTTGCCAACAACAATTTTTGAAGTATGATCATCATTGATTTACACTTAATTTTCACTCAATTTTATTGAACGTTTAGCTAGCTATTTCTTTCACAATCATCATTTGAGTAAATTGAGTGGAAATCATACGTAACTAATGAATAATTATAATAATAGGATTGCCCTTGGTAACGAAAATGAAAATTTGGATTATCATTGGTCAAACTGATAGTATGGATTATTATCGGTAAATATGTCATAATTTGAATTATCCAAACTCAATTTGCCTTTCTCTAAAGTATAAAACACCAAATTAGATTAACAAGAAAATAATACAATGCTTCATGTTTGTATGGTATTTCTTATGTGTACCACAAATTCCTTATTGTTTTATAAGATACTTGAATAGTAAGCTTTGCATTCGAATGGATGCTCCAAGCACCTAGGGTATATATCTTAACCTAAATGATACCGTAAATCCAAAGTCATACCCTACCAACCTAAATATATAAATCTTTAGCAAGAACCATTGATCACTCTCACTTTATATATATGGGACTAGCCTTTTCATCTATTTGCTCTCACGTACATTGTTTGTGTTATTCTCATTCTCATGTCAAATGATTCCAAAAACCAAATCACTTTTATGGATATGTTGTTTTATTAGTTCACCAAATGTTATGAAAAAAGAGATGGATGTGATTGATATAATTGACTCAATGAGAATAAGATTTATTCTGTAACCCTTTTTAGAAAAATTTGGAATGAATTTGTTGTTTATTTCACAACTGCGTGTTTTTTAACAAAGAGATGAGTCATACTATTATGTAGATCACCTTGTAATACTTATTTGTGTTGTAGTTTATATATAAATATATAGATGATTAATAACAATAATAGTAGTGAAGGAAAAAAGTTTTCAACGAACAATTGACGCACCTTAGTTGTTAACTTATTAGTTACGTCATTTCCCTAAATACAAAGAAAAATAACAAGAGGTAAAATAATATGTTGATGGCAAGGGGAGGGGAATCATCACAAGAATGGGTAGACATGTGTGTAGCTAAGAGAGAATCACAAAAGCATTTTCAGACGTATTATACATACGTCTATAGCAATATCATAGGTAAATTATGCATATAGCAACGAGTTATTCAACATCATGGTGACTCGTGATTTTGGTTGGCAGTTTACTTTAATCCATTAAATCGTTATGTTCTACTTAGAATATATTAGAGAACTCATACATGAAACACGAATTTCACAATTGCTCACAAACTATAATATTTTGGTTACATGATGAAGAAACATTTATGTGGGTTCATGAATGAAACTTTATAATAACATAATAACCAATAAATGCATGAAACAAATGTATTCTTATTCAATATGATGGTTAAACACTTGAAGTCAAACAAATGAAGATCGTACATTGTTCAAGGTATGTGGGTGACATATATTAATGTTGATATAATATAAGAGTTACATTATTCGAAATATGAGAACTAGAATACATAATAATATAGAGTGAATACCAGAACATCAAAGATTAACTCTTGACTCTATGATCCTTACTTAAGCTCTAGGCGATTTAGCTAATATCATTTATGAGACTAGTAGGTAATTAAAAACCTCTTTGGTAAGTTACCTAAGAAAAACGAATATTGTTTAATGCATCATACTTATTATACTCTTGTATGTTATTACTTTCGTTTAATTAGTGATAGAATGCAATTAAAAGTGTGGAAAGAAACTTGATAAACTATGTAACTTAACCAAAACTTCTAGTACTCTATCTTCTTAATCTTCTTTTCTTTCTGTTCCTAATGATCCTGTTATACGATCAATATATACATGAAAGATTAATGAACTTATAATTAGAGATTTAAAACTGATGAAAATTGTAAACCTTGTATCCTAGGAATCGAAAAGAATATGATTAGATTCCTTCTCACATACTGCAATGGGCCCACGAGGGAAGAAATTATGAGGACCATGGTACACTTCTTAGGCCATTAAAAATTAGTGGGAAATTATTAAAGGTGCAAAGAGCCCAAATCCAGAAAATGGGACCTAATTTCAACCACTACTTAGAAAAAGGTGACCCAAACATCATCATATCGGGCTATCCGGTACTTACTATTTTGGTTCGGTTTTTATTTAAGATTATTTTTAAAAATTTCAGTATTCGAATCGGTTCGGATCTAAGATGAAACTGGTTTCTTTGAATAATTTGTTTTTCTAACATGAAATGTTAGTTTATATTTATATTTTCAAACCATGAAGCCAAATATTTCTATTTGGTTAACAGCCCGGTTTAAAGCCGAACTAGTTCTAAATCAAACAGGTTGTATAAAATAGAATTAGAAAAATTATATTATTGCAATAAGAATCCAACTATTTGAAAAAAGTTATTTAGAATATTAGGCTATTAAAATTCACTTTTAATAACTTTGGATCCATTTAACATGTATACTCCATTTGGGTTTCATTCTAGTTAAGTTTTTAAAACAGTGTAAAATTATATATTTTTATATTTTTAGCTCTAACGAATAAGAAGTCCCCAAAATTAGTTAAAACGGTAAAATCTCAAATCATTTCTACAAAAAAGGAAAAAATAGATTAACAGTGTAATAACTAACATATCAAATGTTTTGGTATCAACACAATTATATACAAAGAATTTAGGAGAACAGAAGTTTGAGCTTATATGACCAATAGATTAGCTCTCTATATCAATGTGGTCTTCACAGATTTAAGTGTAGGGAGATCAACACCTCAATGCTAGAGAAAACAAGCACATGGAATTATTGAAACCATAAGAATTAAGGGTCAAACGGGTTAAACAACATAAATTAGCTTAGAAGGAAACGGGTCAAAATTCATCAAATTGTAAGTCAACCTCCTTATGCAAAAGAGATTGTTATTAATATAATATAATTTCTATAATCTATAAAGAGTTGTTAATTTTTTGAAGAAAAAGCTATTGATCAAGTCAACCCAGCCCGTTATGTTTTGATTTCTACCAAAAGTTACCTGTTTCCATTTAACGAACCAGCCCGTTTTGCAGCTATACATAGAATAAAGTTTATAATTACCTCTCACTCTTTCCACTGGCAAGGAGCGCAATCTACAACCAGATAATCTCCACGTATATCTTTAGCAACTCGAATATCATCATCCAAGTATACTGAATCAAACCTGATCCAAGATACAAGAATAGACACATATCTTGGTTACTGGTCAAAAAGAAAAGTATATTTTGACTTTTGAAGTCAAAGAGAATACTTTATAATTTGAAACTGAAATGAATTCTATGTCTTATACTACAAATGGTACAACTACATTAACCTATAAAATAAATGTTACAAATATGAACTTGTCATATTAAAATTGGATTGAAATTAATATCAATCTTGGATTCTAAAATTTGTTTCTTGGACTTCAAGAACAGATCTATCTCAATTGAGATGGAATAACCCATTGTTGGGTAATGGAGTAAATATGTAACAACCTTTATTCAGTCCAAGAATAAGGAGCGCGATCAACAACTAGATAATCCCCTCTAATATCCTTTACAACCCGTATCTCTTCGTCAAGGTACACAGACTCAAACCTACAGAAACATAAGGACTTCAATTTTATTCATGAAAAGATGAACAAAAGATCGAATATAAAATCCCATGAACTTACTCTCTCACACCCAAATAAGAGAAAGTAAGTTTAGTATAAATCCTTAGTTGCTAAGCATATGACTTGACACATTGTTAGGTAATTTAAAGACTCTTCAAACCGACATATTCCTTTTTGTTATAAAAACAGATATGCCATTTGACATCTTTAAAGCAAACATGTGATTATTATCAAGGTCAGTGTTTGACATTGTTGCCTTAAAACAGAATTCCCATTTATTCCAAGGGTATTTGTTGTGATTTGACAAAATCTCAAACAAACATGGACCAGAAATTAATCTAAATCATAATAAATGGACATGGAAAAAGAAATGATCAGGACCACAGCAAAATTAAAGCTGCACCTAGAAATTCAGAGCTGCATTTGTGACGGTAGGGCGGGATGCAGACACGAGATAAGTGGTTTTAAGCAATTTATGAACACCAGATTTACACCCACACCATCCAAACTACTTACCTTGTCAAGTTGCCATAATGCTCCCTATATCCCCCTCAAAGGTCGGTCTTGAGAACAAACCACACCCATTTTCTCTTTCCAATTTTCATTTCAAGTGCCTCACTTTGGAAATCAGTATCGCATTCACATCATCCCCAACTTAGACACATCTAAAGCTCTCACTAAAAGAACTCGGACACATAAACTGTAATATATGTACATACACACACGCGTGCACACGCACACACGTATATATGACTTTCAAACTTACCAGAAAAACAATCAATACAACTTTAATGCCCCTCCTACACAAATCTAAATGTTAACCTTTACTTGGAAATTAAACTTCAATTGGAACACAATCCTTAGTTAAGCATGAGTGATGAGATGGCACTTAGCAAATTACATTGTAGTTCATCACATGCAAACATAACAAAAGCACAAACATAATAGCATTTTACCAAAGGGACATTCACAAGTAACTAGAAAAAAAAAGCTTCATAAAACTCACCATCCTTGACCAAATGGTGGTAACGGAAATTCCCAGCCTTTTCCACGTAAAACGGCACTTGTAAACCTATGAAAAAACATGTAGACCATCTTCACTACATTAACAGTGAAGCAATTTTGCAGCAAGTATTGTATTTCTTCAAGGAGATCAATCAAAATTTGTTATAACTAGTCATTCTAGTTCTGAGAAGAAGGTATCACACTCAAGAAAAAAGCCTATGGAGAAAGATTTGAAACTCTAAAGAATTACACATATATGACTCCTATGGTAAACCTTTTCTAAATCCAAATTTTATATGGATTGTGTTAGAATTTAAATGTCAAGAGTTTTACATTTGCAGTTTTACAATGGTTACAAAAGGAGTCAAAAGAGTGTCAGTTTTTGAACATGAAATCATGTGTTTGACCTCAAAAGTCAAATCAGAACAAAGCAACAAAAGCCAAAGACAACATATAATCAACTTACAAACATCCTCATTTAAAATTCAATCAAACTCTCAACAAAAATCACTTTGGCTAAACCTTAAAAGTGTTATTCTCTTAAGTTCAAACTTTTCCAAGAAATTCCTATTATCGAACTCAATTTTGATGCGAGTTATCTTACAATTCAAGCCTCAACAATCATCCATTGCAGCATACAATGGTTATGAACTCAAACACAATACGGAAATCAATCTCAAAAAACATAAGAATTTGCATCAATATTGAACCTCAAATCATCTATTTGCCCTCAAAAGTCAAATACAAAACTCAACAACACAATGCCAATCAATTCCCCAAAATCCCACTCACTTCACATAGAAATCAAACATCTTACATCAAAATTATAAACACCCCCCTAATCAATTTAAGCTTAAATTCATCTGTTCATACAACAGATGCAAATCAATCAAGTATATATATACCATATCACCATACCTAAAATTGACACGTTGCGATGAAGCAATCTCCATCTCCGATCGAACAAAGAAAACCCCATCAGGAGGAAACGTAATCACATTATTCAAACTCCGTTTCTCCACATCAATCACCTGCAACACATCTCCAGCTTCCGTCCCGAAAACGCTCGCGTTCTTGATGATAAACAGCTGTTCTTTCTCGGTGGTCCAGAGCAATCTCCACGTGCCAGAGAGTGAGTCGTTGGTGGTGATTTGGTCACGGTTGATTGAAGCAATTGCGTCGATGGCGTCGGTGATTTGTAAGAGCTTTTGGGGGTCGGATTGGGTGGTGATGCCTCTGTTTTGATCGGAGATTAGGTTAATTAGGTTGGATTTAGCGGAGGTGAGTGATGGAGATGTGAGGGATGATCTTGTGATTAGGGTTTTGTGTGTTTTTAGGGTTCGATTAATGGGGTTGAAAGAGGAGAAGGTGTTGGAAATGGCGGGAAGGAGTGATGATGTCGCCATGGGAGTGGAGGAAGAAGATGATAATTGTCTGGTTGTTTTTGGATTTCATAGTTTTATATCATAGTTCAAAAGTAATTATTATTTTATTATTTTAAACAAGCATTTTTTAACTACATCAACAACTAAGTGATCTTTTATTTATATTTATTTTGACACTCGGAACTTAATCATATAGAAACATCGTTAAGGAGGAATTTATGCTATAAGAAAACTTTCTTGTATTAGATTTGAAACTGAATCCTTATCTCACACTTTAAAAATTACACCCGATCATTTGGTTAAAAGACTTCACGCAATAAAAATTACACCCGATCATTAGGTTAAAAGACTGATTGTTTTTTATTTGTTTATTAATAAATTGGTGATTATTCATTTTTTTATGAGCATATTAAAAGAAAAGTAAATTTTTGATAATAAATCAACACTAAGTCGATATATACAACTATTTTGATGGCAAAATGAATCTATCTATATTAATAAAAAAATATTTATGTAGGTTACTTTTTATAATTATAGAGCTTCTAAATTTTATTTTCTTGTTTTATTCTCCTAATAAATATCACATTAACTACAAATTAAATTATTTAATTTATTCATATTAAATATTTTTTTATTAAATTATAAAGGCAAACAATGTTGTTTACGTTGCGGGGGATGCCCGCCCATAGGGCCCGGCCTGCTTCCCGCCCGAAAAAGATATTTATACAAATACAACTTATAGTATAAATAAATAATTTTGTTATAAAATAAGAAATTTATTCAAAAAATCAAATTTTATAAAATACAATATTTTAAAACATGTGGCATTTAAAAAATAAAACTCTTATGAAACAAAAATAATCAAATTTTATAAGTTATAATAAAGAAGTTATTAAAAGAGACATTTTTTAAAAACGGTTTGTTTTAAAACAATTTGTTTAAAAACCAACTTTTTTTGAAAAAAACAAAAATTGAATTAAAAAAATTTTAAAAAATGATATCGTTTTTTTATCATTCGTACATAATTTTAATCATATCTTATATCAAAAGATCATTTTAAAATTCATTAATTTTTATTAATAACCATTTAATGTTTTATTTATTCAACATGAGTAATATACGGGATACTAACCTAGTTTATTATAAAAACAAGACTTCTAGCAAAAAAAAACTAGAAATTCAAAAAAATATAAAAATATCATTACATTATATTATAGTTACATCATTGAGACCAACTTATATCCTGGATATTAGACCTATAACGTACCGGCAAAAACAATAAATATTTATATCCTCTACTAACTTGCATCTTAAAATGGTTTTGCTGTCGAAAATCTTGTCATTTCTCCTATTCCACATTAGCCATATTAAGTTCATAAAAACTGTCACTAAGATAATGTAAAATTAATAAGAAGATACTATAAAATAAAAGTAAATATTAAAAATAAATCAATATTATTTGTTAATATAGAAAAGACTATTTTAGTTTTTAGTTACAGATTTATATATTTTTATAATTTATATATAAGCATTATGAGATTAATCATCTCATGAAGTTGAATGGTCTGAATGAGAAATACGATGGTTTTTAGGAACAAAATACCATTGTTTAATGCTTTACTAGAAGATGTAAAATATACGAGCTTCTTGTGAGTGAAAACCAAGTTGAAATCGTACTAGCCGGAATGGTTAAATTTCAATTTTAGTTGGTCATGCTCTAATATTTTTCGTTGCTCCCTATTATACTTTATGGTTACAACTTAGCAACTTGCAAGTTGTTTTTTCCGAATAATACTTCTTTCTTTAAATAAAATCTCATGAAGTTGAAAACAATATACCTTAATTATAAATTAGTACAACACATTTCATTGATATGTTTCATTATTAAAAATATAAGCTATGAAAAGGCTTTAATCTCATGTTTATTTTAAACTAGACGTCAAGGGTAAGATTCATATATTTTTTTCCTACACAAAAAGAAAAGTCAAGGTAGTTTCAATGTTATGATTAATAGGTGAAGGATTCGACTACTCATGCTATGTATCATAGGTCTCTTGATTAACAAGATCATAAGGATGATTGTCGAATTATATCTTTCGGTTTTTTATGAGGTTGATCAAACTCTAACGTATTATAATCATTTTAAATCAATGAATTTCATGTAAGGAATTATCGTATTTTTAATAATAAAATCATCACAACTGTATTTCGTAGAACTATCACTCGTAACCTTTCGAATATGGGGTATCGTTAAGAATGAAAAAAGAGAGTTGCTCGACATATGGGCACACGTGCATTGGTTGACTCCAAATTGAATGGTTTCATGTGCCTCGTTGTCATGATTCTAAATTCCTTTTGCACTTAATTACGCATAGTTATTGGTGAACCCACACCCACTTGTTTCATCACTTATACGAGTTGTTACTCTACTACAACTTTGACTTTATATGTGTCTTGTGAAAGGTAACGTCTTTCCTTGAGGTGGTAGAAATTAAGTTCATATAAACATATATAATTGATGTTTTATACTAACACACATCGGTTATAAACACCAAAACAAAATGATAAATATATATCAACGTTTAAATTAAAAGATTTAAAGACTATATATATTTTGATCCTTTTATATATAACTTGGTGTCACTTTACAATGTGCTGATAAAACAAAGACATAAATAGTCAATATAAAGTCATAAATATTGTCTTAAGTGTATTTACACACTTATAAACTTGTAAAATATTATCTTTTTATAAAACATAAGTTTTTCGTAAATAACAAATAACATATAATGTTTTTAAGCATGTAATTTTATATATGAGCGTGTGATATTCTAGAAATCTAAAACGGATTTATGGAATTACACTAAGATTTTAGTTATCGTAATAATATCATTTTACCCGCCGAGTGCTAAATGAAAATAAAAACATGAGATTAAGTAAATCTTGAAGCACCATTAATTTAGGCAAACATAAAACTCTAAGTTAACTCTAATTTAAATCAAAATCTAAGTTAACCTCTACTTTAAATCAACTGTATCCTCCAATCATAAAACTCCACAAACACAAATTAAATATAGTATTCTTCATATGATCAAAATGTTATTAGCATTACTTTGATGAATGTAATTAGTGAAGAAAGAATAACAATTAAAAAAACATTTTACTTGTTATTGGGATTAATGATGATTAAAAATGTTTAACAGTTGTAACAAACGAGTGAGCACATGAGGGAGCACGTGACTTGTTTGTTTGCGCCTTATGATAATCATCCCACACCCTATCTTTCACTCGCAGGTGACTCAATAGTGTCGGTCACGTGATTCTTCTTTTGTTTATCTTAATTAAAAGATCGTGGCATCCAATGTTAATTTGTTTTACAAGCTTACATAATTGAGTATAAAATAGATATTAATATGATTATTAAACAAATCCATTAAAGAACATAAGCTAAAATATTATTGTTGAGCATTGTTTTCGTTAGTTGATAGTTGAGTACAGAAGGTGCCGATGTTATGTATCAAACCATTGGCTGTTGATAGAAACCAAAATAAGGATAACTATAACTTTGCATTTAATTAATCGATCTAACTCAAAGCTATTGACTAAAAACATATGACAACTATCTATACCTGCAATTTGATGAATAGTGGCAACATAACAAACCTTAAGAGAACCAGGTAAGATTATATCTCATTACAAGAAATAAAAGCTATGGCTACGACAATTTGTTGTTGCGATAGGGTGTTGTTGTCGTTGTAGGCTATGGCGACGAAATGTCATCGCCATAGACCTATTCGTCACAGCCTTGTTGTTATAGCCCGTTTTATTGTTGTCGCCAAAATGCTAGTCGCCACAAAGGTCTATCCCGACGAATGTTCTTACCAGAGAGTTGTCGGCAAAGAATTTCCAGTATTTTATTAGAATAAAATGTGTATCAATCTTTAAATGATTAATGCGCTGATGGAAAACATGATTAATACCAGCTAAATAATAGGTACCACTATTATGTCGCTTTAAAGAGTAGAACAAGTCACTCACATATGTAACTCCATCATAAGTGATATAATACATATGAGCTCTACAGCAACATGAGCCAATGCTAGGTTCTACACGTCAGTACTAGAACGTAGGGCTGGCAAAATAGGTCTTATTGTGATTAACAGGTTACAGATGACGCGCGTAGCTCACGTATCAAACATGCATAAGACTTATTTAACTACCTATATATTACGTTTATAATTTTTTTATATGTTTTTATGAACCAAGAATGAAAAATAATGAAATCTAGCCTCTTGATTTTAATTATTTCTAAAAATGTAAAAATAATACTCTTTTATTAAACATGTTTAGTCGTGTCATAAACAGATCAATAATTGTCAGTCTTACTAAAACAGACAACGTTGTATTGTTTCTTGGAGCTACAACTAATAATGTTGGATCCAAGAAAAACATAATAACCCGAAGTCGTCTATCATCTGAGCGGTTTGCCCAGCCAGTCAACATCGCGTAGCCTTAGATGTTGTAACTGCTAAACCATGTCTGTTGGCCTTTTTCTCTAATAGTTAACAATCAAGAGTTGACCTTGAAAGATTGAATTCATTTGAAAAATAAGTGAAGTAGTTTGGTATGCGAGTTTGCAAAGTTCAAACTTAAAAGTTTCAAGCTCGATCGAGTATCTCGAGTCGAAATAACCTCATTGTTTAAAATTCATGCAATGCTTGAGCTGAACCCGATTCAACTACTGAAAAGAGTCCTCACTCCTCGTATATTGCATTTATTTAGAAACAAAGGTTAGATTTGAAGAATTATTCTAAGTAGGCAAGTTTTGCAAGTGTGTATGGTATGTAAGTGAAAACTGAAACCATGTTGTTATAATAGCCCCAAACTATTACATAAACTAGAATACATCAAACGAAAACCATTTTACCCAATCATAACCCTATTTCTTTGCTCTGATGGAGTGTTCAAAAAACCGAAATTCAAAAATAACCGAAATCCGATCCGTGTACAAATCCGAAAAAACTTATCCGAGTCCCTATTCAGATATTCATATCGGATCTCCTCCAAATCTAAATTTCTTATTGAGATTACGATTAGATGTCAAATATCATAATTTTTTTATTTGAATATTGGATTAAACTGAATAAGAATCATATTATGTTTCTAGCTCAATACTCATTACCGTATTACCCAACTACCTATTATGTTTTAAGCTCAATACTCTATAGTCTTGATAACTTCTAGAGCTTTGATCCTAAACAACTACACAATAACTGATTGATCTAATTAGAGATTTAATTCTTTCGGTTCCATACAATTACTCATTATGTTTGTATTTTTAATTTGTGTTTAAGATAAAATTAAACCTTTTGGTTTATATGTTATATTGTAATTTTAAACTAATAAAATATTAAAAATAAAAAATTAACTAAAAAAATAGGGACAAAAAATAGAAAAAAAAATGTTATTTGGTTTATTCAAATTTATCTGAATTCGATCCGAATTGAATTCGGATAGATTCATATCGGGTAGAGATGTCCTTTATTCGGATCAGACTGGTTTTCAGATAGGACTCTGAAATTTTCAAATCTGAATAATCATCGGATAAACACCTCTAACCTAGGTAGAGTATCTATTAACTAGGAGTGCTACATACATGACATAAGATGGCAGATAGCTATGGTGATATGGCAAAAAAGCGCCAGAGTTTTGTGACTTAGACCAATGGATGTCAACATTCGTGATTTGGACTAGCAAATCTCTACTAGTTAGCATCCAATAAACACCATTTACATATGTAAGTAGATATTTTGAACCATGATAAACTTTGAATTGCCTTTAAAACGTGTTTTTATTTCTTACAAAAATGTGGTAGTTGCACTATTTTTTTAGTTGCAAACCTTACTAAAATAATAATTCACACTCATGTTCTTAATTTTAAATGTGGTTTCCCCCTTTTTTGTTTGATCTACACATCATAGTAACACCAGAGAATAAGAGACGTTACAAATCTTGCACTCAAACTTTGTGATTGTGTTGAAGGCGATGATAAAAGGAAAAACACACTTAAAAGAGGGTGGTAAATATATGAAAACTAACTGAAATTGTGGTATGTTATTTTGATAAAATAATACCAAAGTGTAAAACATATAAAAATATAACTTAAACGATTTAAGACTCATGTGTTGCAACGAACTTGTTAAAGGGGGAAAATAAATGTAAAAACGATAAACCACACACACATGTTGTTTGTGTTAACTCATGGAATTTAGAACGAAACGTAAAGCGAGCCGTAAAATTGGTGAATCGCACATGCATGTTTTTGTCGTGTTAACTTGCAAAAACTAGAACGAATATAAAACAAAAAATAGCAATATATGAAAAATATAGAGGACCAAAGTTGAACGTATAAAATTTTATGAGATTAAATTGAAAGGACGAAGGGTTTTGAGTTTAAAGTAAAAACAATCAAATATTTAAAAGTTACCTTGCAAAATATGAAACATTTGGATTAAAAATAAAAAGTCAATTGTTTTTTTTAAATCTTCTATGCATAAAATAAAACACTATTATAAATAAAAAGGTTGATAATTAATTTAATATAAATTATCTTACTAGATTTACACACGGTAAACATTAAAGATAATGATAGTAATAACCCATCATATGGATTCGTTGTATGAATTGACATGGTACTATTAACATCTACTAGTCATATATACCCGCAGATGTAACTTCACTAACGTCAATGGATGTCGTTAAATACCTCCCGCACGCATCCGGTGACAAGGTATACAACATCCGCTAGTTAGACCAGCGAAACCCGAACAAACCAACATGGTTTTGGTTTTCACCTACAAAGTACAAACCCTACATGCTTGCAAAACTCACCTACTTTATATTTAAAAAAAACCCATAAATTTTGTATTAAAAATAAGTTGTGGATCAGAGTCGTCACATTGCATGGTCACTCTCCCCACGTTCCATTGCTCCCCACCCCTACAACCCTTCTTCCCAAAGCTACGTATTATATACCCTCACTCACTCCTTCATATCCTCACCTTCTATCTTCAAATTTCAATTCCTCCGTCGTATTCCGCCACCACCACCACCGGCGACCGCCATTACCACCGCCACACCTCCGCCATCACCAACTGATTTTAACGGTAGAGATGGACATTTACGGAATGTCGTCGTCCGATTTCGCCGGAGTTGACGAGCTACTCAACTTCTCCGACGACCACGGCGACGTATTCTGCTCCTCCGCCACCGATTCACTTCATCAACACCACAACAACAGCTACAACACCTCCTCTACCACCGCCAACGCCTGTCATTTCCGTTACGGAGGTAACAACGACGACGGAAACAGCAACGATGAAATTGCTAATAACTACCACCACCACCGCCACTCGACGGACTTCACCGACGACCTCTGCGTTCCGGTAAGCATCCAACACTCATCCGATCTGATTTCATCTTCTATTTGCACTTTAATTTTGAAAACAATCACTTAAATGAAAAACCTAATCGGAGTCCTTAACGGTTGATTGATTCGTATAGATCGGAGCATTAATTGTAGATATAATCATATAACGATTAGCTTCACGTGTTGATGAAATTGTAACTGATTTCTGTTAATTCGTTGTTAGAGTGAAGAAATGGCGGAGCTCGAATGGCTATCGAACTTCGTTCACGATTCGTTCAGCGATTTTCCGGCGAATAACATCGCCGGAACGATAAACTACCGTCAGGATAACACCGCATCGTGTCAAAACCGATCTAGAACGAAGAGAACCAGAGCACCTACAAACAACACATCACACACACCACTACCTACTACGATCTCCGATAAACCGACGATGAAGTTCGAGACGTACTCACCGGCGACCTCTTCGTCTTCCGATAAGTCGTCGGAATCCGGAATGGTTCGTCGGTGCACTCACTGCGCGTCGGAGAAGACGCCGCAGTGGAGGACCGGACCGCTAGGGCCTAAAACGCTGTGTAACGCGTGTGGCGTGAGGTACAAGTCAGGGAGGTTGGTGCCGGAGTACCGGCCGGCGGCGAGTCCGACGTTCGTGTTGACTCAGCACTCGAACTCTCACCGGAAAGTGATGGAGCTCCGGCGGCAGAAGGAGATGATGCTCGGGCAGCAGCAGCAGTCTCCGGCGTCGGAGTACCAGCTCTACGGCGGAGGACACCGTCACTACCACCACCGTAGCAGTAGCAATTATGAGGTTTGTTGACGGTATCGATCTGTAACGTGGCGTTGATTTCACAGGTTTTTTAGTTTGTTTTTCACATCTTCGATCATTGATTGGAAAGATTGAGGAATTTTAGTTTTTCTGTATCTGATGATCATTGATTTTTGTTAATTTTTGTTGATTTTATGAATAAATTAATGAAATACGGTTTAATTTCTTTTGGCTTGCTTGAAAGCTCAACTACCAGAGTGATGACTTCCCACGTGACAACCGACTTTCTTACAGTATTTAGATTTTTTTAATTGAACCCAGTCCAGGATAAATATAAAAAAAATCATGAGATAACCATGTCGTCGTAGTTTTGTTACATAAATATATTTGTGTTCTAACGGTATCATGACGTATGATAATAACATTAGTTTTAAAAGTTTGAAAATGTCAAAAAGTAGGTTTAAAGAGTATGTAAATTTATTGTTCTTGTAAAACAATGGCTATACTGTCGGTTTATCCGATTCACTCAAGTTGCTACCTGTCATATTTACTAGTAGCTAGAAGATGAGCTCGTATTTGTATTTAAACAGGGTCAGCTTGTGATGTGATAAGTTAATTTTTTTAAACTTTGACAGCTTTTATGTGGATGATTATATGATTTTTAAATATTAAGTTAACAAAGATATCATTTGTATAAAATTATAAATCTCAATTGACACAAGTACCAAATTATTAATACACGTACACTCGTACAGATATAATAAGAAATTAATTATGGGCTTGAAAATACTGACAGGTCCAATAATTTTTTAGAGGGGACACAAAACATGTAATATCAGAACTAGTCTGGTAAAACAATAAATGACATGAAAGAATTAATAAGTTGGTAATAACAACTCCTCTTTCTATTTGTAATGGAAAGTATAATTGATTATATCAAAGGTTGATTTTTATGCAGACAGTTAATATAGAACAAGAAATAAGGGATTAGAATTTAGAATAACTCAACAACAAACAAAAAGATCAAGACTAAAACAAATCAGTTAGAAACTTACAGTAACATACATATTGTAACTTGGAAGAAATACATAATTGGCATAAGCATTTCATTCAAGTAAAGGATTTAGAGGACTATCCGTTAAAACAGCCATCAAAGGATCTTCACGGTTAAACCAGAATAGTTCTGTGCTAACTACGATAAGGGAGCTCTTATATGCAACCACTAATGCCAATGGCCTCCTGGTTCAGCTGCACTCTGGCTTTCTATCAAAGAAGAACACCCGGGTTTAAATCTTGTGGCCAGCATGTTTCTTCTAATTGTAAGTCGGGGTTTTTACGAGTTAGTCAGCTTCCTTTTAAAACGTGACTAGCTTCCTTTTAAAACGATTGGCACCATCTTCGAACATCAAACTATCAAACGGTAATCATATCTGGGTTATAAAGATGTCATGCCATGGAGGCCGTTATCTCTCTCATTCAATAAAAATATGTACCCACTAATATCACACATTTAATAGGTCCTCCCCACTAAAAAAAAGTAGCATCCCTCTCACAAAGGGAGTACTTTAAGTACATCGGCCTATGTAAAAAGCATGTTACGCTAGGCTTGCACGACAAACTCATACATGTTAAACAAGCAAGCTACCTTTTATTTTACTAGTCGGGACTCGGGCGAATCAAATAGCAAGTTATGTAGACACTTCAAGGAATTAGGGCGGATAGAACCCTTGTTTTTAATCGCTTTATTATTATTGCATCCAATTTCGCCTGAAGTATACGGCGCAATGAGTGAGGAAAAAAGACGCCTTAATAACCCAGGTCAAGAAATTCGCATAAACTCAACTTCTCATTAGTCAATTCGCCGCCATAAAATGTTATGATGGCTACAATAGAATAACCAAGGAACCACAGCACCATACGAGCCATAACGACCCCTGTAGAGTCGGTAGACCGCAACATTGAACGACAAACAAGAATAACCAACTGTTTCAAGGAACCAAAATCCTACCCATCACATATACGAACAAGCGTTTTCAAATAATCCATACCCATGTTATCGTTTCACCCTGCAATCAAACCCATACCCATAGTAACACCTAACAACAAAGGGCAGGCTAACCCGACAACCAGCACATTTTGCCACCTCTAAAAGAGGTTACAAAAATATCACAATGGACATCTACAAATCAATAACATTACACATTATACTTGCAAGTAACCTGCTTCTGTTCTCTCCTTTAAACTAAAACATTATTCCAGAAAACTGAAGGCGAGCAAGGTCGCACGTATTCTTTTACCAAATGCGGTAACTTGTAATACAACATCAAACAGAAGTCCGATAAAAGAACCTTCTTTTAAGAAGCACACTGATGGGACTTCTTGAAGAACACAAAAAAGTTTTAAGATTCAATGTTTTCACCTTACAATGGCGGTGTGTTCAGACAGAAATACCATAGTCGGATATCTTTTTAACCTCTTTATGAAGAACCCTCCTCTCACGTTTAGCTTGTGATGCAAGTTGGGACACCTACAAACGAAAATATCTTTGTAAGAAGCTTCATCATCTAGTAAGTTTACCTTGAATAGAGGTGGGGAAATGATTTAGGAGGTTTTAAAGTGTTACAAATTTAAAATACACTCTGGACAACTTTTTGACCCGTTTAATCCTTTAGAGATGAAACATAACCTGAATTAACGGTTCATACGGTCAAAATTGATTGTATCGATAAAAAACCGTCATATTACATGTGGGCAAGTGAGAAATACGACCTAAAGCTACATATCTCCTCATAAATCTAACATGAACATCTAAAATAAAAAATAAGAACTACTTTTAATTGGTAGAAGAATTGAATTTAGATGAATGCTTGACATACCGATTAGCCGTTTTAAAGCAACACTAAAAGGATTTTCAGTGGAATCTTGAAGATGAATATGTTAAGTTATGAGCACAAAACGAAAATAATTGATATTATAGGAGTTAATTCATCTGAAATCAATAATATGAGGACCCAAGAAAGATAAGAAACACAAATGATTTTAAAAAATGTTTTAACTACCTGATGCCTGTTAAAAGGAGCTTTAAAATGCGCTATTGGTTACTAAAGATCTAAAATTTTCCTTACGAGCTCGTAACGACTAACGAGCCAACATATTAATTTGGTATTAAACTATTCTCAAATCTGTAGTATGCACATTCAAACAAGAAGAAACACAATTTGATATAAGGAAAAATAAGATTCAAAGGATTAGTGGAATGATAATGTGATTTCAAGTACTTACTTCAGACCGGAATCCTGATGCGTCTCTCTTAGGAAGCTCTGACAGTATATCCTTCAAGCCTGATTACAACAAAAAAGAAAAATCACACCAATAACATAAGTTAGTTGTTGTGATTTTACATAACACCCAAAAGCAAAGCGAAATTACATACCCGCTGCTTGTCTTTCAATCTTATAACCCGAGCTTATGACACCCTGAATTTGCTTTCCTGCTTGTCTGTACATTAAAAGAATAACCAGGATATGGACCACGAATCATGAACATAAAAATCAATATAATGCATGAAACACAAACCTTAGTTTTGTCCTTGCTCGTTTTAGCTCTGCTTCTGCACCTAATGAGAGCTTCTGAAAAATAGAAAAGTATATGTTAGTTATATGTTCTCCAGAAGTATGTGTGGCAAAATGGGAAGATCAAGCAGATTGGGGATCAGGTCAAAGCAAGTAAATTTATTGGACGGGCTCGTTGACCTGACAACACACCCCGTCATTTTAAATTATATAAAATATGATGAACACAATTACAAAAATAACTAGGAAGATACATCACTGACAACTTCAAGCAATTAATATCAGTTACTTTATTTCTAATATTAACCCACTGTTGAAAGATTCTTAGCTTTTAATAAAATCAATGGGAACTAGAAAGAGTTACCTCTAATTGCTTCCTTTCTTCTGTTATGGTTCTAACCGACTCACGTAATTTTTGTACCTTGGCATTAGCTTTGGCAAGCATGGCCTGTTCCACAACAATAACAAACCAAAAGGTGAGTCATAAAACTAAAAGCATCCCATCATGATCTGGAGAAGGGTGTAACTAAATTAAGCTAAGAAAGCATATATAAAGTTATATACTAGACCCATACTACAAGTCTTCATATAGAAAGATTCAGACATTCAAAAAATTAGCCTTAAAATGTATGTACTGTTCTAAAGTATCCACTAATTGCTAAAGACAACTAGAGTCCACCTCTGCAAGTGAAAATCACAAGAAAAAGAATTCAGTATTAAGATAAAATGTCCTATTTTACCTCGTCATTGCTAAAAAGACGCAGTGTGCTGTAGTATAAAGAGCGCCTTGTCCCTGCAACAATATACAATTTATTAACACAGTAATTATGACAAACAGACCTCTATGGAACTTTTGTACTTTCTTGAAACTTGAGTGACCAAACTAATACTTCCGGTTAGTATAAACTTAGGAGTACCAATTAACCAAAATCTCAACTAAATATTAGAAAATACATGAAATCACATCTCTTACTAGTTAGCAGAATAACAGTACACTGTTAAGCATAAGCTGTATCAATTAGTAATGTTTAAGAGACTTACTTTTTAAAGCCAAAATCCCTGAGCCCAAAACCAGTCCAGTTGTAGCAAATGGATGTGTAGCGGTAAAGTAAACACCCTCTGTTGACCAGCATCGTAACAACTTATTGTCAGCCAAACACATAGGGTAAAAAAGAACAAAAGGATGATGAACGTGAAAATGGTGGGCATTTTACTAGTTACTACATACCTTTAATCTTTCCAAACACAATATCCTCATAAACATTATAATCAGTTTTAAGATCTTTCAGAGATTCCTGTAAGATGATGATGAGTTCCAAATTATTATTGCAAATCGTAATGGGCACAAACAAATACAAGTCAAATGAGCCTTTGTAAACATGGAAACCAAAGAAACCTTATCTTTCCCGATTATTGCAAACATAGCAGTCATGTTGCGTGGGGCAAGCACACAATATGATTTGTGATCTTTCTCATAACACAAATGCTTCTAGAATATAAATATTGAAAGCAAAATACATTTTCCCTAAGCACAGTTAATCATAGTACAACAATCTAATTTGGAAAGGTCAATAAAAAGTGATAACAATTAGTTACCATAGCATAAGAACGACAACAATTTCAGCCAAAAGTAAATTCCACTGGCAATGTAAAATTTAGTTCTTTACATAAATTAGAAAAGGTGATGCTTTCATCTACGTTGAGGAATCCAACTGATTTAATAATATTTTTAAAGATATTGTATGCATTGATCACGCAAGTATTGAAAAGTTAATGGTAAGGCAACCCAAATTTCAAAACAGCACTTCAGGCCACCAAGGTATCATTTTGGTTTTACGTATGACAAATTTGACCAAAAACTTGCTAGAAATTTGTAAACTTGTTGTCATGGACTTCATGGGTGCACTGATTCCATAACTAAATATATTTTCATGAGTGAACTAACTCCAAGGAATATTATTAGTTTTTGGTCTAATTGTCTAAATGGGCATAAACGAAACCGAGAGATACTTGGGTGCCAGTAATGATGTTTTGATATTTGATTGTTGTAGTGTTATCTTTGAATACATTGGTGGCCTACATGCTACACATACATTACCCTTCCTTTTATAATTCAGTTTTGTAACATGCATGCACAAATAAAATGGCGCAAAGATAGAAAAAAAGGTCAAGTAAATCATATCATAAAAATGGAAGATGTGAACCGAGAGAGATAAGAGCCTAGGGAAGAGAAAGTAAAAAAGATCACTTTCATGAAAGATAGGAGAAGTTGAGCCGTGGGTAGGTGCTAAAGTGTTGAGTCTAAAACATTATATTTTAGCTTGATTTTGTACTATTGTACTATTTCAACAATATGCTGAAAAGCTACCTTGAAAAATAAAAAGTACGAAATCCCACGAAGTCACCTTATCATAAGGTAGTAGAAACTTTAAGAAATGTTTTACATTTAATACATAACATGTTTAGCTATGAGGTAGTAGAAAATTTAAGCAAACACCAACAAATTAGCTAAAATACTCTATTTCTGTCATTTTATGGTAATAAAAAATTAAAAAAATATATAAAAAAAAAAATTTTAAAAAAAGAAAAAATCGCCACTGGTATCTATTCACAAATAGCGACACCTTGTCTATACGCTATGTAGCGCGCTATAGCGGTCGCTATATCCGCTATTGACAACAGGGCGCCTTATCATGCAATTAAGTGCGATTTATGTGAATATGCCACTCATCTTCCCCTTTAAACGCTAAATTCGTAGAATGCAAGTGTTATCGTTCTCCAGATAGAGCATTCTTATGACTTTATAAGGCTATAGTTTATAATGTCAACCCACTAGAAGTGATTCTTACCATATTTCACATCCTAAGTCTACCTCTCCATTACTTATTTACTTGGATGACATCCTTTATAACAATTAACTACAAGCGTTATTACTTCACACAGTCCATGTTAATGTTCCCATCTTTTCTATCATGCTCTGCCTATGCTGATCATTGATGTTACAGCTTAACAATGTCCAATATTGTGTGACCTCGTTTAGAATATTTCTTGTGGAGCTCCCATCTAACCTTAGTTTTCTGATTGGATACATCCATTTAAAATGATGTCCTACCTTCCGGACACCAATTTACTGTAAAAACGATAACTTCTAGTGTATCCTACCTCTCCAGCTAATCAAACTCACTGAATTCAGAAAAATTCACATATTCTTGGCATTCTTTAAGCAATCAAGCTAGTTTCTTTACTGTGTGGTCGTTCTGTTTAAGCTAACATGGAACAGTAAATAACAAAAACTAACAAATTAGCATCAATTTCTAGGCTTAGATTATAATGCTATTGGGTGAAATGGAATGAAATCTCCAACACATCCAAAAAGTTACTCCAATCCATGTGAACTCCAACTTGAGGATTTCAACACTCAAGTGGCGTATGTTATGCATATGAGTTCGGTATAGTTAGCCTTTGTTTGAAGCTTACAATCTAGCAAGGCATATTTTCTCAAAAGGTACAAAAACCACCTATAATTTGCAATTACAGTAATACTTTTCGTCCTTAATTCATCCTCCATTTAACCAATCAGTAGAACCAAAAACTAAACAAATCCAATCAATAAACGGAAACTTACGATTGTCATAAGAAGATGAGCAGTGGAAGTCGATTTAATCTGATCAAGGCGCGATTTTGTGATGTTAACTGTAGATTCTAGGGTTTCCACTACGGTTTTTTGTGCGATCACCGCCTGTTGAACGGCGTAATCCACCCATTCTGCAGCAGAATCACCGGCCAATGGTTTCACTTTCTCCAATACGCCGAAAGCAACTTCCGGCGACGACGACGGTGGCGATATCTCCGATCTGTTTTCCGATGATTCCTCCATGTTTCGCCGGAGATCCAACGATGAGATGTGGGTTCATAACATTTGGAGCAAACCTTTAAAGCGATTTTACGTATTGTGCCCTCTATGTTTTGAAGAGTATCAATTTAGTCCAATACTTACACTACATGTTATTTTTTCTCTTTTTGTTATAAAAGCTTCTATGATTTGACGACTCCTTTCAGGGTTACGAGTAGATTGGGAGGCTTTCGATAATGGTATATGGATCGAAACAGGCTTGACGGAGTTGTATGTAATGTAGGAGTGATTTCTTAAGCATAAGAACTAAAATACGTTGAAATTGAAGTTAGTTTTATACGGGTTTGAGTCATTTGGGATGTACATTTATCATTGTCATGGATACATGTTTATACACATTTATTACATGATTATCCTAACCTCGTGTATGAATTGTAATCGAATTCAAAAGTTTTTTTGTGCTTATTTGGTTATAGGTTAGAATTCATAGTTAACAGTGAAGAAGTGGGAAGTATGGAAGTGAAAATTTGAGTCCACGTTAAAATCATGATCAAAACGGAAAGCGGTCCACCAAAGACGAGTGTGGTGGTCCGCTATGAGGTTAGCCTCTTTACGTTTAATGCATGGTATCCCCATGTGTTAGGAAATGCTTAGCGGATTATGGACCTACCTTTAATGGTCTACCCTTATGGGTCTTTCAACTAACCTATCAAGCCATAAATCCTAAATTTAGTTTTTTAAGCCATTTCGATTTGTGTGTCTCGTCATTAATCTAGGTTTGGGTGTCTTGAATAACAGAGTTGCAATGGTTTTAAGCATTTGGGAGGGTATGGAGTGCTAGATTGAAGACTTTGGAGCTTTATTTGGTTTGTGTTCATTCGGTATTTGATCTATTATGTCTTTGATTCAACTCCATAACTTGTAAGCATGATTGCTACTGTTTTTATTGTTCTTATTATATGTTTAGACATCATGAGTAGCTAAATTCATAAAGTTACATAGGTTATGAATGAATTGATTATTTTCGAATTGTTTAATCATACGGTTATAATGTTAGTGAGGATTTTTTTATGTTGATCTTTGATGTGTTAACATACTAGTTATAACATTCACATGCTTGTTTTGTCTCCTCTGTGGTTTTGATTGGTTGACTTTGTATTTTCGGTTAGAATCATATGATAAGTTGTTTACTTTGTGTTCGTAATCATATTGTAGTTTAAGTTAAGGATAACCAATCATAAGGATAAGCTTGCCTTACCACTTCTAAAGTTATATTACTCACCCTCATCTGACAAGTATAATGTTATACAAAATAAAAGTAGTATTAGATGAAGTATATGAACCAAAGGAACCTCTAAAGCCTTAAAAAGGCGACTCTAGATAAAGAAGAGAGTCGCAAAGATGGATGATACTCTCTTTGCACATGAAAAGCAATATAACCTTGCATTTATTTCATGCTTAATTCTATTACCTGTACACTCTTCTTACAAAATCCATACGTGTTCCCACACTAAAAGATTGATTGTATGATACCATCTCATATGATAAGACTAACAATATTATATTTTTAACAACCAATAATCCCGAGCTTAAAGGACTCCAGGATAAGCTTCCAGTCTATTATCATTGGAGCATCAATAATCATGAATTTCAAACTCATCATATGGTTAATCAACACCACTATTACATATTGTAAAATAGTAATCCTAGCTATCATCTTCTTGGTTGAAGATCAAGTCGATGATCATGAGATAAAAATAATGTTAATATGCATATAAGTTTCGACACAAGCCCTCGTTACCTTACATTTTCTCCATACCCGAACCAGAATTCATGCATTTACATATGAAAGCATCGTTAGCTAGCGTGTTGCCCGTATTCAACGTAACATTCTAATAGTAAAAATGATATAACCCTAATCAAATAGTTATTGAGATAAAATCAGAATCCATGATGATTTTAAAAATAATGGTTTTTATATCTAGAGACAAAATGTTAGCCTATTGTCCCATTATCAATATCTTGCGGATGTCATATCTTTTTGTCTGACTTACCGCCCCTCATTCTAACCTTGACAACATCAAAACAAAAACTTTGTGCAACCCACGAATCCGATCCTCTCGCGCACACATACATACAAACATAAAGTTTTTACCTTGAAGCTTCAAATGATTTCTTGAGTTTTTACATCAAATTCATGTTGAGCCTTCAAGAATCCACTACTTTATGCTAAAACCTTCGAACAATCAGCACCAGAATCAGAAATCGGGAGTCTTTCATTTGAAGTCATAAACCTAACCCTAACCCCAACTCCAAATTTCAGCAAATTCAAGAGATACCATCGTCATCGCCATTAACAAAAGATTAACCAGCTAGCTGAAAGACGCACATACACTCAAGAATGTAATATTATCACAATGAGGTTTAATTCTCTTTCGAATTCAAACACTCCCCCTTCTGAACCAGATGAAACCCTAACCCTAGATAGATACAATCCCATTTCGGTAACTCCAGATTACTTCTCTTTGCTTTCAGATCAAATTCTGACTATTATACTCTCCAATCCTACAAAATCGCAGCAGATTACCAATTGTTTAGTTTGTAAACGGTGGTTGAGGATTAGTGGTGGTTTACTGAAGTCATTGAGACTATTTGATTGGGATTTTCTTGATTCCGGTAGACTTGCTCATCGTTTTCCTAATCTTCTTGATGTTGATATTGTTCAAGCTTGCATAATATCTCCGCGTAATTCGGGCATTTGCTTGAGTAATAAGTTTGTGTCGATTAATGTTGATTCGTGCGTATCGAACGATGGGTTGTTCTGGAAACCTGAGTTTTTGGGCGCGCGTTTGATCGATAGAGGGGTGCAGATTCTTGCTCAAGGGTGCCCTAATTTACGAAGGCTTGTGCTGCTTGGTGTAAGCGAAGAAGGGTTGGTTTCTATTGCTAGTGAGTGTTTAGCTTTACAGGAACTAGAGTTGTGTCCATGTACAGATTTAGATTTAAGAGGGCTTGCAGGTTTTAGGAATTTACAGATTTTGAAGCTCGTTGGTTCTGTTAACGGATTGTATGGCTCTGTGATTACGGATATTGGGTTGACTATTTTGGCTCAAAGGTGTCCGAGATTGTTAAAGCTTGAGCTTGTTGGTTGTGAGGGGAGTTATGATGGGATCAAAGCTATCGGCCAATGTTGCCAAATGATGGAAGAGTTGACCCTTTGCGACCATAAATTGGAAGCTGGGTGGTTAGCTGCATTGTCGTATTGCATAAATTTGAAGACTTTAAAGTTTCAATCTTGCAAGTTTATTGATTCAAATCCGGGTCCTGATGAGTATTTAGGTTCTTGCCCTACCCTTGAAGAATTACATGTGGAGAGGTGTCAGTTGAGAGATAAGCAGGGACTGGGAGCATTGTTTTTGGTGTGTAAAACAGTTAGGAAGCTGGTTTTTGAGGATTGTTGGGGATTGGATAACAACTCATTCAGTGCTGCAAGTATATGTAGGTATACCTATGACCCTTTTTATCCTTTCCGTTTGATGTATATTGTGTTTAGTACTAAAATCTACGCATTTGATAGATTAAAAATGTGGTGGAAATGTGGAATAGTTTGTTTTGGTTTCTGAATTGCAAAGAAGTGATTGTAAAAATGTGTAAAAAACTCCATTTATTGGTGCCCTCTGCTCCAATGTTTAAGTTATTCCTGAATTGTGCAACTTTCGCGTATCTTTTAGCAACTAATGTTCAAGTCAAAATCAATTTTATGATTTCATCAGATCAAATCAATGATAGTGGCATGGTCTTATCAAATTGAGTATGACGTGTTCTCTAAAGTCCAATACTATAGAAATGAAGAACAAATAAAGTGTTGTCTAATCGTCTTTTCACCTGTTGATTAATGGGGGAGAGGAGGATAGGGGGTTCTGTTTTTATTTTCTTTTAAAAAAGTAATAGTGTTTTGTTTATTAATGTGGGAGAGGAGGATAGGGCCATAGGGGGCTATGTTTTTCTTTACTTTTAAAGATTTGATAGTGTTTTGTTAGTGCCATATGCCCCTTAGTTCAAATACAAGTTGCTTTTTGTTGACTTCTAGTCGGTCAATTGGATGGCAGTTTAACAGAATCTATAACTGAAAAGTAGTGAAAATGGGTTACCACATTTTCCACCTCTTAGGAGTAGAGATTCTTGTGGAACAACAATCAACAACATATATTAGAGTTCATTTAGTCAATCCATCCAGTGTGACATGTACAGGATGAATATAATTATTTGGAGCTAGATATTATCTTCAACATAAATGTTTTCCGTCCCTAAAAAGTTTTAATTTTTTTCTTGTTTTTTAAGGAGAGTGATGTCTCTGTCTTTGGAAGGATGCTCATTACTTACAATGGATGGTTTTGAGCCTGTAGTTCTTTCATGGAAAGAGCTTAAACGACTTAAAGTAGTTTCTTGTAACAACATAAAGGATAGTGCTATGACACCCGATCTAGCAACTCTTTTTTCTCTTCTTAAAGAGTTGAAATGGCGCCCAGATTCCAAGTCAATTCTCTCATCAGGTCTTGAGGGCACCGGAGTATGGCAGAAAGGTGGAAAAAGCTTCAAGATTTGATCTTTTTTTGTCATATAGTTCGTCACAACACAGAGTATACCTGTTCTAGTTTTCCCATAAACCGTAGTCGTAGGATTTAGAGAACAACTGTATTACAAGTCATTATACACGTTCTTTTTCTAATTAAATTTCATTGTTTACGTTCCACTTATCGTTTCATTGATCTTGTTTGTTTTGTAATTAATTTTGGTAACCCTTTTTTACTGCAGTTTGCAGGCAACAATGTTTCTCTTCCTTGTAAGCTTGTTACTTTTTATAAAGCAGCGAACACATCCTCCACTCTAGACCTACTCTACTTCTAAAATCACCACATGTGTACACCCGCAACCTTCATATTGTTAGTTGTTACCGCATACTTTTCTCAGATTCTGCTCTAATTAATACAAGATGTATATTGGAGTGTGTTAAAAACTTATAATGGTGACGCTGACATAAAATTTAATTTTTGGTAGAATTTATAAATACGGATCAGCATGTTCAAAGCCAGATAAATATGGGACATTTCACCATTTAAATGCGAACGTATCAAGTTATCAACCACCATCAAAGGTGAAATCATTGACAAATGCAGCTGAAATGCACACAAAATGGAAATCATTGACAGATGCAGTTGAAATGAACACAAAATTAAATGACCAAATGTCTAGGATGTAAATGTGAAATTAATGAATACATAGATCTGAGTAATTCAACTGATCATTAGAAACTCATTTATGTCAAAATTAGTGTTCTCCGCCATAGCTAGCAAGTCTTTGTTTTAAGCACAATTCTCTTTAGCACACTGATGCCCCTTTGTTTGCGGATTCTTGTTGAAGAGAAACTTTAGTCTTCCCTGATCAACAAATCTAATTAAAAGAAACAAGTATAGAACAAAACTATAAATGTTTAAAATAAGAACATGTATCTACTCAAAATAATAACACACCTGCTAGGCTCAAATTGGGTGGATCAGAAAGGATGAGCAGCATGTTAAAATCAGTTGGGTTCAAAATGGTCAATTTCATCTCTTAGATCTTTTGTGAATAATCATTGTTTTAAGGATTGTTGAGATCTTTTATGAGAATAATCCTTATTTAAGATTGTTAAGAGATCTTTTGTGAAAATAATCATTGTTTAAAGATCCTTCAAGGAAGAAGATTATTCCAGGAAACCCTAAACTGATCCGCAAAGATTCATTTATGACCGGTATGACCTGTTGGTAAAAAAAAAGGTTTACACCAAAGTTCAGATGCGCCTAAACATAGATGTATGGGTCAAAATTGCGAAACTGTTTGTATGACTGATCAAAATCATAATCAAGTTACCAAACATGAGAAATTAAGTTTTACATCGCTCCTATAGCACGCCTAAGTTGTTGAGAAAGTGATCATATGAAATTATATGATGCTAAAGATACAGAATCAAATAATCAACTATGAATATATTTAAAGTATATCTGCATCATCTTCTTCTTTTCCTGCCCTTGCCAAGTTGTCCAGATTTAAATGCATGTTCTTGTTCTTGAAGAAAAGCTCTAGCTCTCCCATATTCTGCAGCCTTTTCTTCTTCTAATCGGGCCTTATCCCGAGCCTTTGCATCAGCCAAAAAGTAATTATCTTTCCTCAGCTCACGGACCGCCCCTTTAGCTTCACGCTTCACAAGTTTCCTCAGTTTTCTAGCCTCAGCCCGTTCACGGTCTGGGTCATAGTCTCTATTGCTCACAAAGCTGCAAAATATAATCCAAATAGACAATTTCCATCACTTAGTTATACAAAAATGAGAACAAAAATGTTAATCAAAACAATAATCGCAAAAGATAATTACTTTTCTTCAAACTTTGGATTAAGCAACTTAATTGGGACGGGTTTTTGTTTCCTCATTTGTAATGGTAGACGTAACATGTGGTGTTCATCTGCTTTCTTGTTTATCAGCTGCACAGTAGCTTGTAATTTATCTTTCAATGCATTGGGCATGTGATCTTGTGCAGCTAGTTCCAGTAATAAATTGGAAATCGGCAAAAATATCTCGGGAAACGATTTAAACTCCTCATAAATGTTAACATATCCTTGTAGAGTATCAACTACTGCTACAAGCATACTTGCCCTGCATAAACCCATATATTTATTAGATATTATAATGAGTAAATGATATGAGTACGACAAGTGCAAGAAATTACTTACTTGAAATTTTTAGAGGTAAAATAAGGGGAGTCATCTGGTGAGTCCATTAACATAAGGAAATCTAAAGGCTTTATTTCATCGACTGTGCCATATATATGTAGCAGAGGCTTTGGTGATTTTAATTCCATTAGATGATATAACTGCAAGAAGTGAACAATATTTCAATGTAAGTTAACAAATAACACAAGCAAATTGTTATCAATACATTTAGATCTTCATTAAATGTTGACACACACCTCAGAGTCTTGAGCCGTTTTGGGCTTTTCTTCAAAAGCTGCCATTAAAATCGTTCGCAGAAACACTAAAGCCTCTGGGCAGAACTTTTTTGACTGCTTGCAGACCTACAAGGTAAGAACATAAGATGCAATCAACAACAAATTCTTTTGTGTTTAAAAAGTGTATAAGAAAAATATAAATAATAGATGCATGAATTACAGAGCGAAGCATAGAGCACAAGAAGGAGCCAATTGCTACATCACGACCAGATATGATTGGACAACGCGTCAAATATTCACAAATTAATAACATTGCAGGAGTCATGACAACATGACGAAAATCTGAGCAAGGAAATATCATGGACCACAGCCTCAAGAGAAATAATGTCTTTACAGAAGGCCAACAGCTTTTCTCTGCAACAAAATCAAGACAAGAATAGTACTGATAATATCTTATTGGTATAAATACTTAAACTTAAAAAAGCTCGAGCTATGAAACAAACCTGAAATCTTCATATCCTCTACAAAAAGTGATCGAGTTCTAAGTAGTCTTTGGCGAGCACATATGGCAGCAAAGTATGGGATTTCTATACTCATTTCCATCAGTGGCTTGACAAGCAAGTTTAACAATTTAAAATTCAATGGCTTTTTATTTGCTGTAACAGAAAAATACTGCAGTAATAGACCATAGAATACCTGAAAAAAGGGAATTTTCGTTCATTAGAAAGTATTATTAAAAAATGAAAAGCACAACTTAAAAAAGCATTTATAAGCCTACTTGAATTTTCTTTCGATTTTCTGAAGCAATTTTAATCGCATTGAATGCACGAATACGCCTGATTGCTTCAATGATTTCATCATCAGAACGGTTATCCAAAAATGCAGACAATTCATCCATGGTTTTTGGAGCTTCAATCGTATATGGAAGGTCTCCCTGTAGAGTTCCAGAAGGCTGGACCTTCGAATCCTTTTTCTTAGTATCTACACTATCCGCACGTTCATTAGTATTTGCTTCATTTTTATGGTCCCTTGGTTTTACCTCCAAACTCACACCATCATCCTCTCCTGCTTTACCCTCCGTGTCTGTGTCATCTTCATCATCGTCATCACTTTGTTCCCAATCTTTTAGAGATTGCGGTGTTTCACTTGCCACATCATCTCCTTCATCTTCATCATCATCTTCATCTTCGCCATCTTCTTCATCTTCACCGTCTTCACTACCATCATCACCATCGTCTTCACTATCAACATCAATTTCATTTTCTTTTCTCAGCATCTGTTGTATCCAGGCTAACTTGGTTTTTGGTTCATCATTATCAAAAGAATCTCCAAGATCATCTCCTGAAATAGAAGTTAGCTTCTTGGAGGTAGAATTTCCTTGATCATCATCACCACCAGCATCGTCGTCATCATCACTTGTATCATCAGCAGCATGCATCCTTTTCTGCCTCTCTTCCTGAGATATATAAAAAAAAAAACAAATTATAGTTTTAGAAGTCATGTTGTGCATATATTAGTTCTACATCACATTAACATACCTCCAATTCTTCTAATCGTTCCTTTTCATCTTGTGCAAGTTCTTCAGGTGTTTTTGTCCTATTTGATGGGCGCGCACGCATATCCAACACCATTTCATTTAGTAATTTATCATAAGCATCAGCTTTTTCCTGCAATTTATTAATTAAATTACAGATAATAAATTTAAAACAACAAAACCACATTTAAATTGTAGCTTATACTAATTTTTATATCGTCTTTACATATATAAGTTTTACCTGATCAGGTTCAACTTTACTTGAACTAGCAATTTTAACACTCTGCAAAGATGTAAACTGTTCATCCAGTTTTTTTATCAGCTGGTCATTTTCTTCCTTGTCCCTAGCTTTCTCCGCCTAGTAGTATATCATCAACGAATAACCAAAAACCATGTTATGCACATAACAAAAAAAAGATTCCAACAGTAATAAAGAATTGTTATATGTTCATTGATCACAACCTTGAAAAATTTACTCTTGGATATTATCTCATCATACACCTCCTTTTTACTCTTCTGCCTCTGTAATAATAAAGACACCATGTTAACCAAAAAAACAATAGATATAAAACACCATATCAGCATTCAAAATAATCCAACTCATCTCACATTTACCTCTTCTTTGGGTTCGGTTGCATGATCGCCAGGGGTGCCATGAGCACTAAGCTGTTTCAAGATGACAGACCTCTCTGTAGAAAAATAAAAATTATGTTAAATCACATAAACGATCAGTAAATGGTATCGCGGTCTCTCATATACTAACTAATTAGTGATATTTACTAACAAATCCACTAAAACATGAAAGTAAACATTAGGCTTCAGAGTTTAACTACTAAGAGCATAAACGCAAACTTACTCTCAGCCTCTGCTGCCTCTTCATCTTCCTCATCAAACGGAACTTCATCATCAAAATCATCTCTTTCAGGATACAAGCTACCCTCTTGATCCCCATACTCATCTTCTTCCCCATCAGATAGATTATACCTGCTTTTTTTACTAAGTTTAACCTAGAAAAAACATTTAAAAAAACTAATCATTACATACAATACAAAGAACAAAAGCAAAGAGCTTTCGCCATCTATGATCTATAAATTTCTAAAACAAACATGCAACTCCACTCAGAATAACATTTACCCGCAATTCTCGTTGAGTTCGAAGAATGGCCTTATCAAACTCACCAAGATCCTCATTCTGCTCACCGATTCGTTTGTCCACAAACACTGAAGACTTACCACTCCTCTCATAATCTTTCAGCAATGTCTTCTTTCTCTGCACATTGGCAGCATCACAATCAAACAAAAGCTTACATCTTACACAAACTACATACCCATACAATCTTCCCATCATAATTTGAACCCAATTCCCATAGCACACAATCACATTCAGACGGTAAAACATGAAAAACATTATCTCGATTAAACCCAATCCGAATTTCAAAACCCCACTGTAACCTAATTTTATTCAAATCTTCAAATGGGTATGAACAATTTCAGCAACAATTGATTCTCAAACAAACTAAAAACTCAATCGTTGATAAATTAGAAAGATATTATTATTATTATTATTATTATTGCCTTCTCGATGGCGAGAGATCGTGCGAGCCCAATACGGCGTTCTTCCCCTTTGCGCTTTTTCCCAAGGATATCAAATTTGCGACGGGACCAAATGGTCTCAAAGGGGTTCGGTTTTGTCGCTGGAGCTTTGACTTTCATGGCTACTGCGTTGGGATTGATCTTCTTCTTCTTGTTCTTCTTCTTGTTGTTGGTGTCTCCATTGTTATTGGTGGGTCTCAGTACTTTCACCATTGAAGCAGTTTGTTTCGTCGGTTTAAGGGGAAGTTGGAGTTAACGGTGGCGATGGCGGTGGTGGCGGAGGTATGGGTGGAAACGGTGGTCGCCGGCGAATGAAGGGGATGAAGAAGAAGAAGAAGAAGAAGAAGAAGATATGCAGTGAGGTTTAAGAAATAATGAAGGTTTAGCTTCTTTGGGTTTTTTGTTTGTTCTAGGTTGGGCTGGGCTTGATTGGGCCGTTTAGGCTTTTCTTCTGGGCTACATATTTGCTGATGGGCTACAATAAACGCAAAAGTGGGTGACGGTTGAGGGGTGATGTCATGATGAACACAGAGCTTGAGAGTTGGGCTTGATAAGTATATAGACTATAGACCCATAAGGCCATAACTTCATGGTCTAGTGAAATATTTTAGATTTTGAGGCAATTGCATATATTCTTTTTAAATCTTGTTGATTATATAATTTTTATAATTTATTTTTTATTTAATCTACTTTATTGTATTATTTATGCAACTTAAAATTAAAATTACATATAACCGCTCCTCTAATGAAAAAAGATATTAAATTTACCCATTTTGAAGTTATAGGATGACTACTTTACTTATGATTTTTTGTCATTGTTTTTTGTCATGATTTTTTTTTGTTCTGTGATGAATTAAAAGCTTGGTATATGTGTAGCATCTTGTTATTGTCACTTTAAAAGCTAGTAATAAAATAGAATAGACTCAACACAGACTAATAAAATAACGAAAAAAATGCAAAAAGAGAACAAAAGATTAAGAAACTATAAATTAATTAGCGTGATTAGGAAAAAAATAGAAAGAAAAAATTCTAGTTAAAGATGGGTAGATATTAAATTTTAAAACTTATATATATATATATATATATAGAGAGAGAGAGAGAGAGAGAGAGAAAGACGAGTTATCATATGAAAACTATCTTTTTTTGTGAGAACTATAAAAACTAATTTCAATCACTAGTTCTCAATGGTAAAATTGTAATTAACAAAAACATATTTAAAAAATTTATAAATAAAAAAATTACATAAAAATAAAAAAATAAAAACACAAAAATGTTCCCCAACTTTCCCTCTTTCATAAAAAAATAAAAAAAAGTTATAAAAAATATAAAAAAATCCCGTTTTTTAACGAAATTCGTTTTACACATGTGTAAATCCAGTACTACACATGTGTATAACTATATTTACACATATGTAAACAACGGATGTACAATTTTTTTTAGAAAAGTATATCAATATGGTAGGCGTTGGAAAGATAAAAAATACTAAATTTTATGGTGAATTTTTTTGAAAAAATGATGTCGTAAAAAAAGTTACGAACGTTTAAAAAAAGGGGGAAATGGCATGTGAGAACTCTAGGAACCAATTTCAACCATTATTTTTTTATCACATGCAAATCACATGTCATTTCCCCTTTTTTTTAAACGTTCGTAACTTTTTTCACGACATTATTTTTTCAAAAAAAATTCACCATAAAATTCAGTATTTTTTATCTTTCCAACGCCTACCATATTGATATACTTTTCTAAAAAAATCGTACATCCGTTGTTTACATATGTGTAAATCTAGTTATACATATG
>BJCM01261477.1:0-29502 GCA_018326385.1 Flaveria bidentis
AAATTTCGGATTTCAGGAGGTTGCAAGCTGAAATTTTCGGACTTGTGGAGGACAAAAGGAAGAGAGTTCTTAGGTGTTGCTCTCCTAACAAGCTTGGTGTTTGGAAGGGCTTGTGGGTATACAAGCTTGAGGTTTTCTATTTTGGAGGCTACACATTCAAAAACATCATTTCCTTCACCCTTTTCATCTACAACATTTGTACAAGAAAAGTTGTATCTATGAACTTCCTATGGTTGTTTTATGTTTGATAGCACACCGTTCAAAGTCGACGCTTATGAAAAAAAACAGTTTTCTTTTCTGCACTTGACAGGTCCTAGAAACCCATGTTCTCTGTGAAGAAAAATTGTGGTAGTTTCTTCTGTTTCTTCTACTGTTGTGATGTTGACCTGGTCTTTAAAGAACCAATGTTCTACTCCACCTCTAACAACCCAGGTTGAATATCATATTCTTTTTTAAAATAAGTGTATTGCTACCCAGTACACAAAAGATAAATATAATCAACTACAATGACTCTATACATATTAAAAAACTATAGCCTGAAATAGTCAAATGTAAAAAGCATCATATCCGTAAAATAAAAAAATAAAAAATTAGTTAATGTCATTCATAAAATAAAAAAAGTAATGGGTAACTATAGTGATAACAACTTTTTCCACTACTGTAATACCAGCTTTTCCCACTATGTGCATAATAAACAACTGATTGCATGTACATGTATTTTATGTACATGAATAGTAAACAGTTGAAAATTATTATTAAATAATAGTAAAAGAAAAAAACACAATATTAGTTGTACAATATTAGTTGTTTCATAGAGATAATCGTGTGACCTGTTCATAAAAAGACAAAATTTAAATTTCGATGTTCAAAAACAGTTATCAGACACACTGTACAAACTAATGAGGAGTTTTTTTTTAATTTTTGGTGGTGGTTGTGGGTTTTTGTGAATTCAGTTTCTTATATAAATAGCAAATAAAGATTCATTTGTAATAAATTTTCATCTTAAATCCTTTGATCCTTGGTAAAAAAATAGCATTTCGATTGACACCTGAGAAAACATACCTGCTTGATGGCATGAAGAAGGAGGAGAGGCTTTGTTACCCACGTACTCTCTCTTGCCTCACATGTTTCTACAAAAGTGTAGACCTCTACCAGTTCAATATATATATTGTTATACGACTAATATTTATAATTTAATCAAATTTTATTCGATGGATACGTGTTATGCACATAGACTCACCATTGCAGATCTGTTGGAGGAGGTAATGGTATTTATATTGAATCTCTGCTAAGTCACGATTATTGTTGATTGTGTTTGTGTCTCATAATCAGGATGACAATCTTGACATCAGCACTGTCGGGCGACCTTTCACACCCTGTTATTGCAAACGAAAACTACAAACAAGCCCAAAGGTATAATATGAAATGATGCTAAAAATGTTCAAACACCTAATTTTGGTTACATGTTATTCGTTGTTTTTTTTGTTTAATCAAGGAGGGAAAATGATAGAGCTAATGAAAGATGAGTAAAATGTATGCTTTAGATTAGAACCTACACTTGCATGTCCTAATACTTTTTTTCTATTTAATGTTTTAACACTTGAATGTATATTACTTATGTACTAATGTATCATCTGTTATTTCATTTGATCAAACAGGAAAAAAGCATCAAAGATGAGAAAGCTGAGAAACAGATGTCCTAATACCCTTTTTCTATTTAATGTTTAAACACTTAAATGTATGTTACTTATGAACTAATGTATCCTCTACCATGTCTGTGTTGTTGCTTACTTTTTCAATTACCGAATGCTTATTTGCTTTTTTGGCTTAACACCTATTTTTTTAAACTAGGATCATTAGTCTACAAAAAAATATGAGAGGGTTGTAAATCTGTTAAGTTGGAAATGGGATGAAGTTATTGTGGTTGACAACATAGATGACACGATCGCCAACGACATAGGAGACACAACAGATTCTCTCGAAAAGTTCAATGAAAAACTTAAACTTCCAAAGATTATGATTAACAACCGCAATCGTCCTAAGTCTGTTTAGGGGTGTGAAGTTGTGTTCATGCAAGTATTTAGTAGCTTTTTGGTTATGGGACTTCCATCTGCGTTGTTTTGGATTGAACTCTTTTAACTTTATAATTTTAAGGATGTAGGTCGTTTTGTGTTTATGATATTGTCTTTCCATTTTTATTTATTATCTGATAGAAAGTTGGATAGAAAAAATGGCATAGAGTGTAGAAGAAAAATCAAAATTTTATAAAATAAACCAATTAAAGATGACCACAAAGATACATTGTTCACGTCGCTTTCCTAATTGTTATTATATAAACAATACCATAAAATACAGATAGTACAAACATCTTCACGATTGTCAAATGAAAAATATTCAAAGATCTTAACGATTGTCAAACCTTAGAAGAGATTACAATAATTTTTTTAATATAATGTAGCATATTGATATAAGTAATACCATAAAATACAATAAAATTACTAATAATGTCAAATGGAACTTTACTAATAATGTCAGATGAAACTTAACACTTACAGTAAAAGTTGTATCCATGATACTAATAATAATGATAGTCATAGTAGTTCTAATAATACTAATAATATTAGTAATAATAGTAAGTGCATAATATAGAACAATTGTGTAACTAGGGAAAAAACATGTGTAAATAGATTATGAACATATCAATCAAAGGGACTCAAATTACACAATCTACTTTACCCATTGTACATAATCACCATACATACCAATCAAGGTAAATTGTATATGTAAAAGCATTCACAATAGGTTTTTCATATTATTGTGAGTGCGTTTTCTAAATTATAGGGAATTGTTGTAAGTTGTTGTGAGTGGTAGAAAAAATATATTAGTGTTCATCTCTATATTTGAGGAAAATATTATCCACCCTTAAAAAAAATAAATTTTTTTTTTAATACTTTAAAAATGGTTGTGGGTAGATAAGAGAGAAAAAATAATGATAATTACATAAAGAGATATGATGTAATTGAAAAAAAAAAGAATAAGTAAGAATTTTTAAAGTAACTAGTGATATACAACTACGCGTGTTGCGCGTGTAATGGATCGAGCTCAGATCAGGCTTTCAACTATGGCTACTAACAAAAAACGATTGCCACACTAAAACAACCAACACCATTATTAGTTATCGTCAGAGTCTGCCATTGTATCACATGTCAGTAGAGTAATGAAGCAAACAATATCATAAAACCTATAGGTCTCAGACGAACAAATATTCATCATCATCATAGACCTGAAATAAAAATGACATCACAAATGAGACAACAATATTGCTTACAACACCATCACAACAATACCTTAACAGACCAATATTCGCAACAATAGTGTCTACCCAACATGGTATAACCAAATGTTAAATGTGTAGCTTTGTTTCTTAACCATCATCAACACAAAAATCCCCCAACAACAGAATAAGGGCAACAACCTACTCTAGCTCAAGCTCGGTCTCAGATGAGCTAGTGTCATCATCATCGACATGAACCCAACAATCTCAGATGAGGGATCCCATCATCAATGAACAACAAAGTATTATAACTATTATCACCATCAATATAACGAAACACCTAACCACATATTTTCGGTTGCATCATGTGACAACATGCATTCAGTATAACCCTCAGATCTAAAAACCCAAGTATTTCACCTAGAAAATAAAGGAAATCGGAGAGAGACAGGGGAAGAGGGTTATGACGGTTGTCCAACCATCACCGTCGACACCTGACTGGTGAGAATACAGCCGCAACACCCTACCTCAACCTGAAACGGGAGGCCGAACTAACTGTCTCCAAGGCCACCGTCGTAATCACGGGCCTCGGAGACTATCGGCCATCAACACAGTCGACTCCATGTCAACCGGAAATGGAGGAACCCGACACAGGAGGCATAATATCGAGATTTGCCGGAGTGCAACCACCTCCATCACGCTGATCTAGTGGGAAACGGAAGGGTCCCAAACGCCCCCGCCATCGTCATCGTGACAACATCGAATCAACCTAAACCGACAAAGACGGTAGGGGGCAGAGATAGTAGGCAGCGATGACGATAGGCGTCATGCAGAGGCGATGGTGGGTCTCTCTTTTCTCTCTACAAACGAATTAGAGGGGATAACAACAAACCTCCTTCTCTTTTTCTCTCTCTATAATCTTGTTTGGGAGGGGCCAAAAATCAAAATAAGAAAATTGTTGTGGCCAAAGTACAAACTAAAGTAACATTAGTGCTTCTTTCGATTGCTTTTAAACATTTAGAGTAATTACAAAAATAAAGGTAATAAATATGATACGAATGCCTTAGCATTCACAAACTGAACGTACATTTATGCATAAGACTTGTAGCAAATTGCAGAGATTTGCAGTGATTTGAAAACATGGAGGGCGATACAACAATAACCACATAATCTGAGGACTTATCAGTAATTAACAAAATTCTCCCGTCAAACAAAACACCGTTACGTCCCGTTAACGCCATCTATCCCAACCGATTTGCACAACAAATGGCTCTACGAACCTTCGCGACCCGCAAAACCCTAGGTACAGCATCAAGGTTTCATCAACAGTTGCGTCAATTGCAGACCTTCACGCTTCCAGATCTTCCGTACGACTATGGCGCACTGGAGCCAGCGATCAGCGGTGATATCATGCAGCTCCACCACCAGAAACACCACCAGACTTACATAACCAACTACGATAAGGTTCTTGAGCAACTAGATGACGCTATCGCTAAAGTAGATGCTTCAACTGCTGTTAAATTGCAAAGCGCTATTACGTTCAATGGCGGAGGTTAAGTACTTGAATCTTATCGTTTTTATGTCTCATGTTATAGTGTTGTTCGTATCGACGATTTGTGTGCTATTCGTGTTTATAAGCGTTTTATATCGAAATTGCATTGGAAAATTTGGAATTTGTTGAGGAAAACTTGTTTATTACAACGTGTATTGGAAAATTGTATTAAATTGGCAACTATGGCATTGTTGGACTTTAGTTTGAAACTAGGTTTTCATCTCCGCGCGTTGTTGCAGGATACCGTCTCGATTTCAAACGTCAAAAGCAGATATAAAAAATGTGTCGTGACATCTATCACTCGAACATAAAACCTAAAGCATCCCATGTACATTAGCGAATGAAAGTTATTACAGAAAATAAAATCATTATAAAAGTCAAATGGGTTAAAAACATATATATTATAGTATAAGACTTGAAAATGGAAATTAAAAAATATAAATGACATATAAGTACATGACTTTAGTGCCCAACTTGCAAACCCAAAAAAATTGGTGGCAAAAGTTCAAGTTTTCTAAAATTCACTTAAAAAATATAAATGACATATAAGTACATGACTTTAGTGCCCAACTTGCAAACCCAAAAAGATTGGTGGCAAAAGTTCAAGTTTTCTAAAATTCACTGTATCACTACAGTTGCTATTTAATATGTATAATAACTATAGTCCTTTTGGTTGGTGGACCCTGGATAATTAATTAATTATTTAATTGATTATGGCTACTGTAAGACTAAATATAACATACAGCAAGTAGGACAGAACTGATGGGAAGGAAAATAATATCCATATTGATCTAAAATGAATAAGGTTATACGTCGCGTATAGCCGTTGGCAGCTGATGTGACACATCGTACGATAGAGGATGCCAGTGAGTGTTTTGGCCCTATACGCGTCGTATGGTGGTATACGATGCGTATAAGGTGGTTTGGTGTTGATTTATAACACAAGGGTGTCTCAATATCTGTACTCCTCAAACACAGGATTCTGATTTGAAAGGAATGATTTTAATCCCTAAGTAAATGGTTTGAATTGATTGTATGGCAACTGAGATTCAGCACTTAGCTACCTCAGTGAGCAGAGGATTTTAGTTTGAATGTTTGATACTACAAGTATTGGTTTATATGTTAGATTATTGATGAAATGAGTAATATGTTTAGATAGGAAATATTATTATTGCAAAGGTTGTGGTGCTGTAAAAGTGAATACATGACATCAATTACTGATCCATGTGAAGGTCCTAATCACTGATATAGCCATTTATGTTTCTGAGTAGGTCATGTGAATCACTCAATTTTCTGGAAGAATCTCGCTCCCACCAAGGTAAGTTTATTTCTAAGGTTTCGTGGTGATTCGGAGGGCGATAATTTGAGCAAAACTGAAGTGAACCTTTTTGCAGGAAGGCGGTGGTGAGCCACCACATGGCTCTTTGGGCGGGGCTATTGACCAGAGCTTTGGTTCCGTAGAAAAGTTGATTGCTAAGATGAATGCAGAAGGTGCTGCTGTACAGGGTTCTGGAATCTGGATGGGTAGTATGCACTTTATCTCATTGCTCACACTGTCACTTTCACATCTAATTAATTTTTTTAACCATGACGTTTTATGTTGGCAGTGGCTTGCAGTGGACAAAGAGTTAAAGAGGCTTGTTGTTGAAACCACGGCAAACCAGGTACAATAAGCTAGCTTTAGCCTTTGAGGCATTAAGTAATTTGTCTTCTTCAATTTATGTTGCCTCATGCTAGTACTTGTGTAAGAGGGGATCTTAAAATATATTACAAACCCATAAGTGGCAAAATCAATGGACAGGTTAGGCAAAAGGTGGGCTGAAACGGGTCAATTCTTGTTACATGTTGGGTGGATTGGGTAAAGGGTCTAAACATGTTCAGATCAAACCAGGTCATTTATAGTGTGGCAGGGCCAGATATACCCACAAACGCTTCTTTTCTTTTCTTTTCGTTTCTTGTATTTTATAAATGATTAATGTTCTAAAAATGATCAAGAAAACTATTTATTACTGTGATAATCGAATCTTTGAAATAAAGCCTAATAGGACTTGGGAGTTGGGAGGTTTTATGCAACTTTAATACACTTTGTGTGACTTTAGACCCCTTTTGACCTATTTATCTTTCTAATTTTACCTATTTGATGAAGGCTGAGGCAAAGTATAACCCATGTCAAATCGTTTCATAAATGCGATGATTGCCACCTGTGCCGAATTCAAATTGTTTGGCTTCCTCATTCCCCGGCTGATACTTAATATCATTTTATGCTATAGCTTTAAACACTCTTGTTTTCTTCTCTTTCTAATAGTGTGGATATGCACTTCATTCTTTTTGAACTTCCATATCTTTTTTGCCTTTTAGTGTGCTGCCTTATGCATAGATAGATTATAAGAAGTGATTAAAATAAATTATCATTCTCTTAGTTACCTTCACTAATCATATTGTTCAATATGACTTTCTGCTGCAGGATCCACTGGTTACAAAAGGTCCAAGTCTGGTTCCTCTTATTGGCATAGATGTTTGGGAGCATGCATACTACTTGCAGGTGATCAAAATAAAGTTTCATGTTTTAATATAAAGTTGCAGATAGAGGGGGCCACTCTAACCATTTTATGGGTAATTGGCAGGTTTGGGTTTATACTTTGCCTGTAATGAGTGAATGTGTACGCTTTAAATCTTTAACTAAAACATAAACTTGTTTTACCTGTTAAAACTTGACAGCCACCAAAAGTGTCCACAATGATGTGTAAACTGCTTAAATCCTCTTTTCACAAAATTTATTATTGTAATATATATTTTTAAGCATATGTATCACAGTAATTATGTATAGAACTCAAGAAGAAAAAATATGTGTTTGCGAGTCCCTGGCTCGTCTAGACCTATTTTGACTAGCAGTCTAGTACAAGGAAATACATGTTTTGACCGGTTCCTCAACCCACTCATTTTGCCAACCCAAGTCATCAAGAACAGGTCTATCACCGAGATGTGTAGAAAAAGTCTTCTAGGATACAGTCATCACACCATATTCGTGATCTTCCGTCTTTTATGTTTCTGACTCGTGATTTATGTACAATTTGCAGTACAAAAATGTGAGGCCGGATTACTTGAAGAACATATGGAAGGTGATTAACTGGAAATATGCGAGTGAAATATACGAGAAAGAGTGCCCTTAAAAACAGTTGTGGGTTCTGCAATAAGTCGGAGGGACACCACTCTCCACCCTATAAGAGAGTGTTTATGAGATAAGTCTTTCTGTTAGAATAAACAGTCGCAAAGTGGTTCAACAATATGTTCAAATTTACTGTTGTTTTTTTTATTCGAGTTATAGCTCTTGAGTTTCATTTGCATACGGACGTCCTGCGACTAAATTTGACACAAAATATATGTCTGAGTGAATTGTGAAAGTTGTCGAGGTCTCGAGATGTTTGTCATGGTCTCGAGATTAGCTTGGTCCCTATGGCACGTACAAATCAAGAATTGATCCAAATTTTTTATGCAAAGCTATTTAGAAAGTGGTAAAGCTCCCATTAAATTAAGATTAAAGGTTTGAACAATAGACGGTGTAGATTAATTGAACAATAGACGGTGTAGATTAATTGTGGTTTTTATTACATCGAGTATGATTGGATTGGGTATAAGTGGTAGTTCTAGCTGTTCAAAAAATGATTTTAGCCATCCTTATATTTGATCAGTTATTATAAACCGATGATTTTTTTTAATTTCAGTTATGTAGTGGATCAAATATTATATTTGATCACATGAACAAATCTTTGGTTGATTGAATGCCACGTTGCCCAGGTGTAATGGGTTGCTGGATTTCGTTCAACCTGTTTAAACCAATCTTTTAGAGATTTAAAAAAATTAAGGTTGACAAAATGATTGAAAAATTGGAGTTTTATATTGATTTTAATTGAGAAAAATCTGCAAAACATATTTAATGAATGAGGTGTGATAATTTCCGAGAGCGTATCCTTATCTTAAACCATGGGAATATCAGATGATTCTTTCTTGTATTGAAAATTTGTGTTCATCATATCTTGTATGATAAGTCACATTTTTATAGGCCATGAGTGATTTGACGTATCAGTATGAGGCTGTTGTGTTTTAAAAAAACATGAGTGACACATGACACCTATAATAACCCGTTATTTTAATTAAAATAATATTTTAGAGTTCTAACGTGCACTTTAGTTAGAACTTAGATGTTTAGAATGAAGCCTCGAACTCCACCCTTCGAATGTATCATAGGAAGTCGGTTTGGATTATAATTTCGGGGACGAAATTAAATTAACGGGGTAGAGATGAAATAACCCAAAATAAATAATTAATGAAATAAACTAATAATAATGGTTATAATATATATAAATAATAATAATAATAATAATAATAATAATAATAATAATAATAATAATAATAATACATCAAAAGGGGGAAAACGTGAGTCTATCTTTGACCTAACCTACACAGCTTCATTATTCTTCTTCTTCCTTGTCTACAACAACAAACAACACCAAAGAACATGGAGTTCAATTCTCATCCCTACACAATTAAGGTGATATTAAATGGACCCTCAACCCTAACCGTTCTCACAAACCCTCACCAACAGTTTCCCCTCTCACCTCCAATTCCACCCTATTGTTTTGAGAAGAAAGTCGCTGCCGAGAACCACCATGTCGCATACCATTGATCGTAGGTTTAAAGGCACCCAGATCTAGCTGTCGATTCTAAACTTGAGGAGCAATTGTGGCCATCATTGCAACTGTAAAGAATCCGGCAAGCAAGCGACCAACAGGCAATCGGTTCGCACCTAAGGTGACTGTTATCAACCCTCACATCTGGTACAATTTCATTGAGATTTGACATACCTGATGATAACTTTTCAAGAAACACGATGGAAGCCTCATATGAAATAGTTTACAAAGAGTAATGATTAGAACCGTCGGTTATTTTTAATGGTTGCTACGTTAGCCTTATTTTGTAAAATAGTTTTAAGGAAGTAAACAATTCAAATAGGTTATAAATATCTAGAGGACTTTTGCTACGAGGGTACGATGATATTAACACATATCTAACAACGATAAAAATAATAAGACTAACACCAAAGAATAATAAAATTATCTGGGTTGGGTTTTTAGAGGATGACGAGTAGGACGATATGAATGAATTTGATTTAGATTTCAAATTACTCGTTGCAGGTTCGTTGAACACGTCGGTGGGACTTTGAGATATTAAGAGCTTAGACACTTATTCATGTACGGATGTTCCTTGTTATTTTTATGTGCTTTACTATAGATAATGTTGCTTTTGAAATCACTCCGTTTGATCTATGACTCCTTGTTATGATCTGCTTTCGTTTGTCGAGCTACTCTGATGTGTGATACTGAGCTATTTTTATACAATTGAGAAAAATATATTTTTATGACATGCTTGTGAACGTATCGTTTGTGTGCCCGTGCTTGATTTCATTCAAATTAGGATCATTACGCATGATAAATATATTTGGTGGCGGTTAGATTATTGTTCACTCATGCGGTCATAGAACCCTAGATTTGTAGACAGGAGATAGGGATACCGAGTCAACTACCTATGGAGGTACCATAGGCTTGTCGTTGTGGCTACCGACGACTTGACACTATCCGTAACGGTGTGATCAGTTACGCCGTCTCCACTTTGTTTATATGATTATACTCGCGAGAGAGCTTTTGGATTATTTGGGAGGCGTATGGATGCATCCTAGGATTTCGATGATATATTTAGTTCGCGGTCGAGTTGTATAGTGTCATACACGCCTTCCGATTAGGGGTGCATTGGAGTCGCGACCAGTGTGCCATTGTGATTATGATATATGATATGTTGGCATTGTGGATGTGCATTTTTATATATATTTGTTTATAGGTTACTCGGTATCAACAATCCCTAACCCATCGTTGTTTCAGCCTTTATTTTTCTTGTTTATTCTGGTGTAAAGGGTGGATTCGAGAGAGATGTTTTAAACTTAAGAGTTTGGTTTCTTTTCAAATTCCCTAACATCATGCTTCGATATATATATTATTTTGTTTATTGTGATCTACATCCGCGCACTGAGCTTGTAACTCAGCCGCTTTCTTGTTTTCGCGGTAGGTAATCAGGGTTGATTGGGGCTGTGTGATGAGAGCTAGTAGGAGTTTGGAACACATGCTTGGAGAATTATTTCTTTTATTTCATAAGACTTGAATTTTTAATTTAGTATTTATTTGGTGGATGTTTTAGACTTCATAAGTTGATATTTTAAATTTGGTGTTCATAATTTAAGTATTATTTTGGATTTATAATGTTCTGTTAACATTTGAAGTGACCTCCTGTTCCGCATTGGGGCGGGGGTGTTACAACACCAACATACGAACAAATTATAAACTTTGGTGATGTGTCAAATCAATAAGTATATAATTATACCAGTAAATTTGTTTAGATAAATAAGTCATATAAAATGTTTCTAAATCACACTACTTTAGCTGTGGTTGAGGTAAAAATTTTATTTAAAACATGAATAAACATAAGGGTAATATTCATATTAATCAATACATTCGGTATGATAACCATCTTACTTACTATAGACGTACATCCAACTAAATAAACATGAAGTATTTTACCTTATGTCACATACCTATAACAAAAATATTAATTTCAAACAAAAAAAAAAAAGGAAAAGAGAGCAATATGGGGATAAAGAAGACGCATAAATACAACCCCGTGAATTACATTTTACTGAAGCTAAACGTACTCTACGCCTAACAGTAAACACACTCATTCCACGCAAGAGCAAACACGTGATGAAATTGATGTAGTTGGTGTAACTTGTGAGGAGATATCTTCACTAAGAAAATAAAGGTGCAGTCCGTTTAGCACAACACGGGCGGGACTACATCTACCATCTATATACCCAACGTATCTTTTATGAATTAAAAAAAATACGATGTAACGATTCTAATCAGCGAATAATATATATCCCGTAAAGACGTTTTAAGTTTAGGATAAACCATTATCCATCGATCGATCTCAGGCCCACGTTTTGCATTTGCACTTTGCAGATATAAATAACATCAGAGATTCCCGTTTCATGTTCGCCAATCGCCACTCTCCCCCTTTTATTACACTCTCAAATTCCTCAAAAGGTGGATCCATCACCATCATCAATTCATTACCCTAATTATTCTTATGGTGTCTTCACTTATCAACACCATAAGAAATCAAATTGACTTATCAACACTCAACACCAACAACCATCTGTTTCTGCTTTTAGTGATCGAATTCAGCAGCTTCATCGCTGCATTCATGGCGGAAAATCCCCATTCTCTGTGCTAGTTTGAATTCCGATTCATACACCAACTGTAAGGTCTAATTTCGCACGTCTTCGAATTATCAGTCGCTGTTTTAACTGTTTGATTTGATATTGATTGATGCTGTTTTGCGTGTTTTGTTTGTTGCTAACGTCTCCGTTAACAATGTTGGTTGTTAAATGCCTTAAACTTGCGAAATTCGTCATGAAATGCGAATTCTAACAATCTGTATTGCTTTTTTGTTTATTTGATTTTGTTAAAAACTTGTTTAATTACATGGAAATGCGAAAAGGTTATCGCTCCTTTTTCTGGTGTGTTTGAATTCCACTAAAATTGATTATTGAGCTTGTGAGTTGTGACGTTTTGCTTTTTGAACGGTTGTTGTTGGAAATGCATAGAGAATGGCACTATAAGCAAGTTTGAACTACAACGATGAACGACATTGATTTTCTTGCATTCAATTTTTAAGAAACTGATGGTGTGAACCTACTGTTTCTGCTGAATTGTAAATAAGCAAAATGGTTATTTAGGAAATTAAGAAAGAAACATATTCAATGATCCATGAAAGCTTTATGTGGGGTTGCAATACAATGGTATTAGATGATACACGCACCATTACTTGAATCCTTCCACATGCATCGAATCAAATATTAATATAATGTTATAAATAAAATATAATAAATAGTATGTTATAGTTCTTAGCTACTTTGATTTAGTAAAGCTATAGATCTAGACAATTAGTAGAAGCGAATATCTAAAGTCACCTTTTTATTTAGGTTTAAGATTGGATTCCTGGTAAGGACGCCCTAACATGTAGTTTTTGAATCACATAAGATTATAAACAATTATACCAAATACCCGTAAACCTAATGAATAATTAGTAAAAGGTATGCGACAGTTATAAGACAATGTTCTATGATTCAGTATGTGATTAAGCTTACCAAAAGCTCTATAATCACCATCCTATTACTAGTTACTAGTACATATGCACCCAAAGGATATTTTTATATTCAAAATATATCAAGTAACTCATCATTTTAATATTGTTTTTTAATGTTTGTTGGGAAGGTTTTTGTTTAATTTTAACATTGGAAGCTGTGGTTTCCTAGTAATAAAGTTTTATTTGGTTTTGGATATATTTTCTTGCCTACTTCTGGACACTTTGTTTGACTATTTAACTATTATTCGGTGCTTTGTCACATTGGTGGGTATTTTAATTCTCTCACCAACCCACGTGGAGTCATAATACGTGTTATGTGTGTTAGAGAGATAAAGGCCAAACTCATCCTCGAAACTTGCAATGAATTGTGCACACAATTTGGAATAATGATAAATTGATAATGACAAATTCTGTTGAGTCTTGTTAATTTGGTTTTGCTTGTTTCTTCTTGCCGTCCTTCCAACATTCTCTTGTTTTCTTGCTACATAGGGTAAAGTGAACTTTAAAATCTTGATTAAATTCTTAGTCACCATTTGTGTGAAATAATCTTTGATTCTTGATGTTGATTTGTAGTGATTGATATTGGTTGACTTAGTGGCATCATCGTGACATACTTTTTACAGGAAAGTATTATGTTGATAGAGAAATTGCGATTTTTTTCTATTATTATTAGAAAGACAATCTTTTTTATTCGATTTTGCATCATGGTGTCTTTATGGTTGGATCCCTTTTGAATTTCACTTTATAGTTAATGGATTTCATAATTTTGGTTCATTAAGTGGGTCACTGTTTCTGTCATTAGTTTTGTAATCCTCTTTTTTTAGTAATCATTCTCAAGAAAAATGCAAATTTATATGTGTTTTGTTGCAGCTGTGATCTGCATTTAGCTCGATTTATCATCAGCATTCCATTTTTCCAAGGGAATCTTGATTTCTGAAAAGCATGGATCTTGGAGACAAAAATTGTTGGGGAAATTCTAAGGTATGCTTACCAGATTTTGGAATTATTGATTTACATATTACAAAAAATCTATCTTGGTTGCTATCAAACTCCTGTAAAAATGTAAAACGAAGGAAATAATTAACGATCTTGGAAATGGAAGTTGGCTTTTTGCATTTTCATCACTTCGTTTTGCCAAAATAACGCCTTCGTGCAACTTTTTTTTTTGTCTTAATTTAGATTTTTACAGAACTTATTTAGCAAAGAAGTTATGTTATGCTTTCTTTCTTTCAATTGTTTTTTTTCTTTCTTCTCTCATTTTTGCAATATATAGCCACTTATTTCATGGCTTTACTTGAAACATGAGGAAAAAATGAAGTGCTTATATGTTTGTTAAATTGCATTTAGAAGGATACGTGGAGGACAACATTGGTGTTAGCTTATCAAAGTCTTGGTGTAGTCTATGGTGACCTCAGCATTTCCCCAATTTATGTCTATAAGAGCACATTCGCCGAAGACATTCATCACTCAGAAACAAATGAAGAGATTTTTGGTGTGCTTTCGTTTGTTTTCTGGACTTTAACCCTTGTCCCTTTATTCAAATATGTGTTCATTGTACTTCGAGCTGACGACAATGGTGAAGGTAAACTCAAATTTATTATAGTAATTAGCATTTCAACCATCAGGGACAGGGAGTAACACTATTTGGGCTCATTAACTTAATTCAAGTTAGAAGAATGTTATTTTTAGAAGTATAAAGGTTTCATTATGGGGTAGGTTGATTTGGTAATGGGTCGAAACAAGTAACCTTTCAATATGGGTCAATAGGTGCCGGGTTGGAATGTTGGATTAACCCAGAACCCGTTTTGTTCGAATTCTTTAGTTTTCTAATAAATACTGGTGTCAAATATAACTTAAAAAATTATATAATTTGAATAATAATCTAGTTTTTTGAATAACACAATTTTAGGAGGTTTTATGCCTCAAAATTATATTTTAGGTGACTTTTGACTTGTTTATTTCAAGATGCATTCTTTTATTTTTCTTTAACTTACCACCTTTAGTTTCCAGAAATCCAGTTTGAGACTTGTTATTGATGAATCTATAGGTGGAACGTTTGCACTTTATTCGTTAATATGTCGGCATTGTAAAGTAAGCCTGTTACCAAACAGACAAAGTGCTGATGAATCACTCTCAACATATAAACTAAAGCAACCTCCCAAGAGAGAAAACGGGTCAAAAGTGAAAACATTGCTTGAAAGGCACAAAACTTTGCATACAGCTTTACTAATCTTGGTCCTTCTTGGCACTTGTATGGTAATTGGAGATGGAGTACTTACGCCAGTTATTTCAGGTAAAACCTTTAGAATATTATATGAACTTTTGAAATTTTTTTTAATATTTGCATTATTGACAATTTTGTGCTTCAAAATTTCAGTTTTTTCTGCTGTTTCCGGCCTCGAGCTATCAATGACCAAAGCACACCATGAATGTAAGTGTTCAGTGTTCTTTTATTTTCAGTTCTTTGTGGTACAAAATATTTCTTTAGGGGTTGTTTGGATGTGTGTTTCAGATGTGATTATGCTACATTTTATAGCAAGTATAAGGATAGTTTAATTAAAAGAGTATGATCACAATATATAAATCACCTTACATCCACTCTTGTGTTCAACCAAAAGTTCTTCACTATGTTCACTCCAAAATTGATAGAAATCGCTGTATATATCTTTTCTCTATTGGCAGATATCAACAAAGATTTATCTTTTTGACATTTGGCAGGAATTGCCAATGACTTTTCTCTAATATGAGAGAGATCACCACTCACAAATACATACAAGTGTAATTTTACAATTTGTCTCACAAACACCTTTTCTCTTGCTAATAGGTAATATTGAATCTACTGTAGGAGATATGTTAGGAAGAAAGTCAATCAAGAGTGATTCAGAGATATAGAGTTTTAAGTACGCAAGAGGTGAGTTTAAGTATTGTTTAAGGTTGCTTAAATGGAAGAGTGCGTAAACTTTGGAACACAAATCCTGGAGCAATGGTTAAACAAACCTATTGTGACGGTGTTTAGTTAAAATCTTATTGGTAGCTTATGTGTTGGTGTTCAATCGAGTTTTAGGAAGATGCCATTTGACCATATCAGCTAGAAAAGATCCTAAGCGTACTTTGCATGGATTAAGTTTAATGTTTAATGCATGAATGATATATCGGGGATATACCCAAAGCGTTTGCTGTTTAGCCTAAAAAGTCGGACACATCTTACCTTGATGCGTCGGAGTTCTATGTGGTCAAAGACGCAAGAGGCATGCCCTTAGGTGCCTTAGGCGAGGTCTAGGCGCTTGGGCAAGGAGATGATTTTGAAAAGGCACAAGTGAGTGCTCCCCTCTATCCATTCGGTGATTGCTTCAACCACCGGCTGACAAGATTGGGACAGTAGATGCATTTCAATTATGCATCGACCATGCTCTTTTTGTGAACAATACCTGTTTTTCTTCATAGTGTGATTTGTTGGTATTTATATTATTAATGTATTGGCCTTTGAGGCTTTGAGAATTGAGTATGAACATATGATTATTTGTAGTTATCACCTATATCAGTTGTTCTTAAATCTTATTATGATCAAAGATGTGCATCGTAAATGTTTTTTTAAACAGGGAGTGATACTGTAAAAGTGTCTCAAATGAGGTTAGAATAAGATACACATGTAGATTACTATTAGAAATTTGCAGCTGCTATGTAACTGATTACTTGACACTGATGATTCAAGTCAAATGTTATAATTTCCATGAGATGGAGGAAGCAAGCAATAAACAAAGGGATGTATTAGCCTAACATTCAATGCTCAAACCTAATACATAAAATTATGTGTTTAAATGCATACTCTAAAAGTAGTTTTTTACTTTTTTATTTACAGATGCTGTGATCCCAATTACCTGCTTTATATTAGTGTGCTTGTTTGCACTACAACATTATGGCACACATAGAATTGGTTTCTGTTTTGCTCCAATTGTGCTGTTATGGCTGTTATGCATCAGTGGCCTCGGGTTATACAATATACTCTACTGGAACCCACTTGTTTACAAAGCTCTTTCCCCATATTACATGTTCAAGTTTTTAAAGAAGACAAAAAAACGAGGGTGGATGTCTTTGGGAGGCATTTTATTATGCATTACAGGTAAAACTTTCATTAATCAGGTATCATTTGACTTTTGAGGTCATCAGGTCAAACTGATTAAATTTGAATTTGAATTCTCTTCCAAATGTTGATAAAAAGCCTTGATGATTAAATTTCTCTTACTAACACATACTACATTTCGAAAGAAAAAGACGTGAATGTTGAATTGGGAAAGTCAAAGTCAAAGTACCATGTTAGGATAACTTATCAATTTTACTTGCAGGATCGGAAGCCATGTTTGCTGACCTTGGACATTTTTCTCATGCTGCAATTCAGGTACATTTGGCCTGAAATCTTACATGTGGGATCTGTAACAAGATGAATCTACATTTTTTGTCACATTTTGTATTAATTGATGTTTTTTATTTTGTTATGCTGGCATCATGTGGGACCGGGATTTATTTTGTGTTTGACTTCTTTTGCAGATTGCTTTCACTTTCCTTGTTTATCCTGCATTAATACTAGGTTACATGGGGCAAGCAGCTTATCTGTCAAAACATCACCAGATGGCATATGACATTAGTTATTACGTCTCAGTGCCAGGTATTGTCTTTTGGGTCACAAATTTTGTTGAATGATTGCTTATATTTTTCTCTCATTTTTTATCATCTAACCCCTTTATTCCATGAAAATTGTAATGCTTGATTTGATACATAATTTAAGTAAAGTGCTTGACTACGGGGGGTTTTGATTTGATTTAAAAGTTCATTTTCTAATTTTTGGATAACAGATCCTGCATCAGATTATTGCTGACAATTTGAGCGTCCGAATAAGTTTTGTATAGTTATTTCCATTTGCAAGGAAACACAAATTTTATTATCAAACTGTATAACAAATTTCCTGCTTACTCCATCTCTAGAGACTAATCTCCCTTTTTTTCACAAAAATGTCATTTTCTGTCAATTTATGTATTATTTTTTATATTGTAAGATTTTTTCCGTACAACTTCAAACAACTAAAGCACATCCGAACACACAGCATCCTTTTTATTAAAGATGATCATCTAAAATTGCATAATCTCCTTCAAAATGCACATCCAAACACTTCCGATTAGCTACATGTATAAAGTCCATTAAACATGAAAGGATTTTATATGCCCAAATCAGACGATAACAAGTAATCCTGACTTCAAAGCTTTCTAAAAAGTATATGTTCATGATAATAACTATTTAATAACATGATGTTAAAACATATGCAGAGAGTTTAAGGTGGCCAGTACTGGTTATAGCCATTCTTGCTTCAGTTGTGGGAGGTCAAGCAATCATCAGTGGAACATTCTCAATCATTAACCAAAGTCAATCACTTGGTTGTTTTCCAAGGGTTAAGGTTGTTCATACGTCTGACAAGAAACATGGTCAGATTTACATCCCGGAGATCAACTGGATTCTCATGATCTTATGTATTGCTGTCACTATCGGATTCAGAGACACCAAACATATGGGAAATGCATCAGGTTTGTGAGCAAATTTTGTTCTTCCTAGAATTACTTATGGGGTCAAATGAAGTAGTTTTTGAATTCAGTATTTACGCAAATTGCAAAGCTTTCAAGCTTTTAAGAGATTTTTAGCATTACAGTAAGATTGACCTTAAAAGTCTATAGTATATAAATCTAATATTTTCTCCTGACATTGTGAGGACAATTGACCTGTTTACTCATCAATTGGTTGATTTGTGTTGTGTTTTTATCTCAAACGGGTCAAGTAGAGAAAAATAGCTGAGCTGTGTGTACTAAAAATTTGAATTTTTACATTGATCTTTTTGCAGGACTAGCTGTTATGGCTGTAATGCTGGTTACAACTTGCCTAACATCATTGGTGATTGTTCTCTGTTGGCATAAACCTCCATTTCTAGCCCTTTGTTTCCTACTTTTCTTTGGTTCCATAGAACTACTCTATTTCTCGGCTTCTCTAGTCAAATTTCGTGAAGGCGCATGGCTCCCAATTCTCTTGGCACTTATTCTAGTCACCGTAATGTTCGTTTGGCACTACGCCACCACCAAAAAGTACGAATATGACCTTCAAAACAAGGTCTCGTTAGAATGGCTACTAGCCTTAGGCGCAAGTTTAGGTATTTCTCGGGTTCCTGGGATTGGGCTTGTGTTCACGGACCTCACCTCGGGAATCCCGGCTAACTTCTCACGGTTCGTGACCAATCTACCCGCGTTTCACCGTATCTTGGTTTTTGTGTGTGTGAAATTTGTACCCGTTCCATTCGTCTCTCGGTCCGAGAGGTACCTTATTGGTCGTGTGGGACCCCCCAGTCTTAGGTCTTACAGATGCATCGTGCGTTACGGGTACCGTGATGTTCATCAGGATGTGGATTCGTTTGAGTCTGAGCTTGTGAACCGGATAGCTGATTTCATTCGTTATGATTGGAGCCACCCTGAACTAGCTACTGATCCAGGTAACTTATTGCACATAACTTGTCTTCCTGGTGATCAACTGATCACATCAACTTGATCCTCCTTTTTCTTATGTGGATCCCACACAGGTAACGAAGATAACGGGTCCCAATCATCTAGATCATCAGGAGAGTATCGGCTTGCAGTAATAGGGAACTCAGACTTCTCGACAACACGAGCTTTTGAACCAGACGAAAGCCTGCAACAAATTAGCGTGTCGGGCAGTTTTCAAACAGTGGAGAGTGTCGCTGACATCATCGACATCGAGACGAACCCACCAATCAAAAGAAAACACGTGAGGTTTGCTGTTGATGATCATAATGATTCTGATGAACCAGAAGACATGCAAATGAAGGAAGAACTTCATGATCTATTGGATGCCCAGCAAAGTGGGACCGCGTTCATACTTGGTCACTCTCACGTGAAAGCCAAACAAGGCTCATCGGTTTGGAAGAGGCTAGCGATCAATGTCGGGTATAATTTTCTCAGGCGGAATTGCCGGGGACCCGATGTTGTGTTGAAGGTGCCTCCGGTATCTTTGTTAGAAGTTGGTATGGTTTATGTTGTATGAAACATAGTAACTTACAGTTACTGAAATTCTATGCAACTAGCTTCTGAGTTCATGTTAATAGAGGCTCTACATGGTTGTACATTTCTTTGCGCTAAAAGTGCATAAATTTTGTCACCAGGAGCAGTGTTGCTATAACAACTTGTACACTTAGTAGTATTTGTTTACTGTTAGATTGTTAAAGTCTGGTGAGTTGTACGTTATCTTAGATTTCAGAAACGTTACTTTAGGAAAAGATGGTTCTGTTAATTTGGTTAACGAGTCTTTTTAATTATAAAAACAATCATGTCAAAAGAAAGTATTTTAATTTTTAATGATAGGTTATTAACATAGATAACTATAAAGAGAAACATAAAATTCAGGTTTTCTGAATAAAAAATATCATACTAAGAATTTAAGACAACACCATCAAACGTGAAAGGAATACAGATGTACAACCCTCAATGCGTAAGGTACACTTAAGAGTTTGTGTCCATTACAAGGTACAAGTTGCAACTTACTACACAGGACAAGCAAAATTGTTCCTCTCAATTTCAACAGTCATCCAAAGGGCCACGTAGCATCTCAATAACCATATATTATTATGACACGTGGCAACTTCCCAATGGTCATACTCATAAAAAGAACACAACCACCAATAATCTCCACCCTCAGTCACACTATCTCCATCCAAAGTAACATACAAATGAATTATAAATTAATTACAAATCTTGGGTGAAATTTTGTAATCATATTTAATTAGTTATTAATAGTAATTTTTTACAATTGAAAGAAAGAGATGTGTAACGATATAAACATACCTAGTGCTTTCTTTGATACATGACGTATTTATATGATTTTTTTACATACTATTGTACGATGGTGGGTCTTGAAGCAACTGATAAGATTGTTGTTATATAACTTTGAGAGTATATATTCACACCAACAGAAACCACGTGGTTCTTATCATTAGCACCTTCAAGTAACAAGTAATTACTTAGTGATAACAATCTATTTTGCCAATTTATATCGTCCCAAAAATAAAATTCAAACAAGAATTACACCATCCATAATCAACCACCAATTGGACAGAAAGTAAAGTATAAAAGGGCAATTTGTGTGCGAATTTGTTTTCTAACTTCATATCATCAAAGCATAAGCATGGGGATGGGGCTAAGGGCTGTTCCCATATCACCTTCTTTTGCTAGTTCCAACTTCACCTTATCAAAACAAAGCCTCACCATACCAAATTCTCATTACAAACTCAAAGTTTTTGCTTCAAAAACAGAAAAAGGTAACAAAGATGATGATTATGATGATGAAGATCAAAAGCCCAAAACAAGAAAGCAGAATCTGTTTGAAAGTGTGACAGAAGCTCTGGATTTTGCTCAGGTTAGATCACCTGAAGATGCACAGCTTATTGAAGATGCTAGATCAGCAACTAAATCTGGAGAGAGAATGAGCAGAGAACAGGTAGTTTATTCTAAACTTTTTGTAAACCCGATTCGTCTTAATAGATTCTAGTGGTTTTTGGTTTATTAGATTTCTTGAATTGGGTTGTTCGTGAACAAAATGAATGTCTTTTGGTTCGGTTATGAGTTCTAGGTGTTTTTGGCCTAGTAGGGTCTAACCAAAACATTAGTGTTCTTGAATCTTGTTGTTAATAGGCCTAAAACATTAGTTTTCTTGAATTGTGTTCTTAATGAACTTAAATCATTAGTTTTTGGATGTTAATGAACACAAATCATTAGTCTTGAGTTGCTAATGAACCTTAAACATTAGTTTTCTTGAATTGGGTTGTTAATGAGCCCATTAGTTTTGAACTACTAATGAACCCAAAGGCCAAAACAATAGTTTTCTTGAATTGTGTTCTTAATGAACTTAAATCATTAGTTTTTGGATTTTAATGAACACAAATCATTAATTTTGAGTTGCTAATGAACCTGAAACATTAGTTTTCTTGAATTGGGTTGTTAATGAGCCCATTAGTTTTGAACTCCTAATGAACCCAAAGGCCGAAACAATAGTTTTCTTGAATTGGGTATTTAGTTTTGAGTTGTTAATGAACCTATAACATTAGTATTTTTGAATGGGTTCTTAGATTGAGTTGTTAATGAACTCAAAACATATATTTTCTTGAATTAAGTTGTTAATGAACCTAAAACATTAGTTTTAAATTTTTCATTCACCCAAAACTATATTATCTATTGAACTTATATTCCAATTCGAACGAATTCAAATGGATAATGAACATAATTCAGATTTCAATACTATTAAATCCACTAAGTTTCAATAAACCGAAAAACACATGTTTAAAAGACGATATGTATTTGCAGTATGGAGCTCTAAGGAGAAAGATTGGAGGGACTTACAAAGATTTCTTCAAATCATATGTTGAAGGTAAGGTGCCCTATATTTTTAGAAGTATGAAGCTGGAAATTACTATTTTACCCTCAACTCATGATTATGTTTTTGTTTAGTTGATGGTGCTTATGTTGAAGAAGGGTGGGTAGATAAGACATGTAAAGTGTGCAAAAAAGACACAAGGGGTGAACCAAGACAAGTGGACAAAGCAGGAAGATATGTTCATGTTGCATGTTTGGACAAGGCTAAATCTGGAAATTTTTTTACTAGGTTATTTTCTGGTTAAAGATATAATTTTCTTTTTACATTTTTTGTTGTTAAAAAGCCATAGTCTACATTTTAAAGTGCCGATAATGATTGTTAATCGTGTGTTTAATGGTGTAGTTTGATTCAACGGATCCTAAAACGATGAAGTTCTAGGTTTTTTCCTTATATTCCGTTTGGTTGTAAACTATAATGCTAGACAAAGGTTTAAAGGTATTATGTCCACATTGTTATGTTTGGTGATGAAAGCATAAAAAGTTTCTCACTGATTGTACATCATTTTGCTATAAAAATTGATAAAAGGACGTTAATTTTTTTATGTTGCTCACATGACACGTAGAGACATTTGTGTGTTAGTTTTATACAAATTTATGTGAAATTATGTAAGACCTATATGATGGATGCTTGTGTTTATAGTGTTACAAGATATGCAGATTAGAACAACATTAATGTTTGAGTTTTAGCATTTAACATAACGGAAATAAAAATGATTGTTTAAGCAAGATGAAATAACTAACTTATGTTTGTTTAGTAAAAAACCAAATATTAAAAAGCCGTTCTTCATCACCCTCGGGACTATGTTTTAGAGGATGAAATTCATCGCTATGAACGTCAAAATTAAAAGGAAAGTGAGGTAACATTTTTTTTTATCATATTAAAAATACATATAAAGAAAGACAGTAGTATCAAAGAGCTTTTCTATAATATCAATGTTTTCTTACATGACAACCAATTAATTATGTTTTTTTTATTGTGAAATTCATAAGATCTCACAGTTCAAAAGGATACCACTAAACCGCCGATTTCACTTAATTTAACATTTCGTCTAGTAGACAATTGATTCTTAGCACAAGTGGTCGATGCAAGGGTGTGCACGATACGATTCGATGCGCTTAAAACAATTTTCAAAACCAAAAATGATAGTACGGTTAATACCATTTTTAAAACCAAACCTCAACCGATATTTCAATTAACTACACTTCAGTTTTGGGTTTTCTAACAAAAATATATATTTAAAGTTGCCTTATGAGGTTTTCTCAATTATATGATTTCTTCTTGGTATGTTGAAATACAATCAAGACTGAAAAAACAAATAGATAAGTTGTTTAAAATAAAACTTTTTATCCAAATTTAAAAAGCATTTCGTCCAGCTGATGACGAATAAAAGATACACGGACGGACGTTTGGCAGACGACGTTAAAAGATAACGGCTGAAATTCGCGGGAAACCACGTCACCCAAGAGTTTGGCGGGAAAACAGTCTCCATAAGAGTTAACGCGGGAAAGCCGATGATCGAGTGTACCGACTCAAAGAACTCAGAGATCATTCATTTGTGCGATAAACGGAGAGAAAAAAGAAGTCTATCTGAAGATGGTGGGACGTGCATACGATTGCTTGACGAACCCCCTTGGTGCAGTCAGATTCACCTTCGAGAAGGCTGTATCCTCCGGTTCAGATCCGGCATCTTTTGATCGCAACGATTGGGGTGTCTACGATCTCTTCCGAGAGTTTCTTTTCCACAACGATGGCCTACGTCAGGTATTTACGATTCTAGGGTTAGGGTTTTCTGTAGTTGGGTTGAATTAAGTTCATTGTTCAAATTCATTAACCTCGAATACATTTATGGGTGTTCGATTCTTCAGTTTCTTGAAGAAAAAAAGAGTTTCATTTGTGGATTTCAATTTTTTTCTAGATTTTTTTAGTTGATTTAAACATGTTTTGATTTCTGATGGTAAGTCTGATTATCATTTGATTGATTTATAGGTGCCGATGCTAACTCCGTCAACAGTTAAATGGGTTCAACCCAACTCTTTAGTTCGTTTTCGAGGAATGATACAGGACATGCTGGGAAATGAGTTATATGTTGGTGCTTACAAGGTGTGTTTATGTTTGAAGTTAACCTCTGAAGAAGATCTTGAATGTTTTATTAATGTTTATTGATTGTTATTGCTTTTGTGTTTATCTTTTGAAGAACAAAGATACATGGAATACCAACAAGTTTACAGACGCTTCTCAATTTCCTATTGGTCCTTCATCCGATATGCGCCTTTGGGAGCGTCGGTTGCTTTACTGTGTTCCTGTGAGTTCTGCTGTTCTGTTAGTTTATAAAACAGAAGTACTTGTTAAAATCAAATATATGTATGCATTTGCTTACCCAATGTTATTGAAGTATAAATTTGTTAATTACTTTATAATTTGTTTCTTCTTTATAGATCCCTGGCCAGAATTCATGGGTGGATGCTACTTCTGATGGTGTGGTAAATTCATACGCCACATCAGAAAGCCGAGAGAAGCGGCAGAGAGACACGTGTCCTGATTCTGATGAGGTGGAAATGCAAGTATGTTGGAATTCATGTAAATAATCTTGAATTTTTTGTTCTTATTTTTTGAAGTGGGCAATATGTTTGATGTAAGTTTGGTCAATGCCAGGACTCAAATGATGAGATACATGATTCTCCAGCAAAGAAGATGGTGAGCCAATAGTCTTGTTTTGTTTGTCTAATATGATGATGCATTCTGTTTTTAGAATTTTTAACCCAAAATAAGGTTCATATTGTATTACATTTATACCAAAAGTTGTTTAAATTTCTAAACTCTTTGCTAATATATGTTTTGTTAACAGCGAGATGGTGGATCTTTCCCACCGGAGAACATGACTGAGGGTACAGATTGTGGTATGATTATGGTGCCTGATTTTGATAGAAATAATTTCCCCTGTTTAGTGAAGGTAATATTCATTTATTTTCTAATTTAAAAGCCAAACTTTTATGTGTTACATGAATTAGAATGTCTAAATAAGTGTTTAATCTGTAGGTATATGACTCTCCAGAGTCTGACATGAAGCTAAATGATGTCTTTGAGTTTATTGGTGTCCTTACATTTGACACTGATGTTAAAACTGACAAAAATGATGAAAGTGAACTGGAAGGCTGTTTTGACCATGAGGAATTAGTCAACCTACCTTCTAGCAAGGTCAACACCCATTTGTGTTTCAAAAAATGTAATCTTTTTCTTTGGTACTTTCGTTTGATTTGTTACGAATATGTTTTCAGGTGCCGCGTCTTCATTGTCTTGTACACAGAAAGCTTTCTCCTAATGATTTGATTGTTAGTTCACCAACAATGGAGGTACATGAATTTAGTTATATGATGTTGTTTATTCAATTTCGTGTTGAATATTAATTCAAGTGCTGTGATCTTACAGGCAAAACCTCATCTGATGAAAGAATTACGCCAGTCTCTTTTGCATCATCTCACAGTAGCTCTTGGAGGTGATGATTTAGCAGCTAATTTTATGTTATTACATCTATTATCAAAGGTAAGGAAGTACATGCACACAAACACACGTGCACGCACACACCCTTTCGGTTAAAATAACCAAAAAGTGTTGGTACAGGTTCACGTAAGGGTAGACTCGATTGCCGTGGGAAAATTGTCACTTAACCTTACCGGTTTTGACAAATCAAGTATATCGGTGTTTGGTAACCGTATCAATGATGAAGTAAAAAACCTTTTACCTTTCAGTCAATGTATTCCCCTCACAGTGGAATTTCTTAACACTGCTTCACTTGCCCCAGTGAAAGATTATGAAACAAACAGGTGACAAAAGTTTTAATGATATCTCATGCTTTTATTAATTTTCTTATATTCTAATTAATATCTGTGTTATTGGTTATGCAGACTTGTGCCTGGGGTTCTTCAGTGTGCAGAGGGTTCACATTTGACAATAGACGAGACACAATTACAACCAGGAACCTTGAACAGCAACGGTGTTGAAAATACAAGGTTGCTTAAGGAAGTAATGGAGTTTCAAAAGGTATGCCTTTTTTATTAAACTGTGTTATTGTTATATATGATGTGATTGAAAGTAATCATGGTTCTCTTTTGTTTTGTTTTTAGGTGGAATATGATTTTAAATATTATAAAATGAAGATGGATGCAGATGTTCAAATTCTAATTCTTTCTGAAAGAAAATCAAACATTTTACCAGCTGATATTGTCATCCCTTTCCATCCATCGTCCGCCAGTCCTACAGGAACTGTGGATGAACAAACGTTAAACGCATGGAGATGGTATCTGGCTACTGTTAGATCATTGCCACATTCTATTGAGGCAGATATGCAAAAGGTACGTTCGAGTTGATTTAAAACTTCATCAAAAACATATCTAAAGTATTACCAATGACAGGTGGTAGAAGATGATATGGTTGCAGCTAGACAGGTTGATCGGAGCTTGGGGACCGAAGATTTTAACAGGTTTTCTTTCAATCTGTTTGAATTGGTTGGTCTACTTGTAGATGCAGATGATGACATTGGTTTATGCATTTGTGATTTGTAGATGGCTTACAATGGGGCGGCTTATGGGGGTGAGCTTTGGTGAAACAAGCCTGTCACATGAACATTGGCAGATGGTGAAAGAAATGGAAAGGCTAAGGAAAGAAAGGATCAAATAGGGGCACAGATGGTTAGGCTTTGTGGTTGATGGTTCTTGAAATTTAGCCAAATGGTTCCCTCACTTTGATTCATGGCTCAGTTGTATGATATTGTTCAATGCATTTTGAGGCTTCCATTCTTGCTGTTCACTGGAAACATGTGGTTAGTATTGTCTGATTGTGAAGAGCATTACTTAAAACTTAATATTTCTGATTGATTGGAGTTAAATTAATCTTATTTGCAATTAATCAAAGGAAAAAAACACGAAAAGTCCAAACAAGAAGAGTGATGAAATTTAAGAAAAGAGTGAAATTTAAGTTTAAATTTGGTAGTATTATGTATTACTTTATTTATTATGTTTGAAAAAACTACATAAACATAATTGTTTCATAATTTCAAGACAAAAAATCTAGTTATATTAACTTGAGTATATATATATATATATGGGAGTGTTCCAATAGAAACCATGTTATAATTAAAAACTAAAAAAATCATTTTTTCACCTTTGATCATTTTGATCTATGGTTGAGATTAATAAAACCTTAAGGGTATTATTGAAAAAACACAAAATAATTAATTTGGTAATCACCATATATAATTAAATTGTTCCTAAATTCACTTAAATATTTTCTATTTTCTCATTTCTCTCACCTCTCTAATCTCTTCTAATTTTTTAAAAGAGTTAAAAATCAAATATATATTCATTTTTTGTCTTAAAGTTAATTATTAGTTTTGATTTTTTTTAGTTGACGTATGTTTATATAAGTTTCATTTACGTATATGTAAGTAAGTCGCATTTATGCATATGTAAGTAAGTTGTATTTGGATCTATGATCCTGTTGAATATGTCTTACATTTATGTACATTATGTTCCAGATGAATATAACTCACGTTTATGTATATATAAGTCGCTTTTTAGAAAGATTTGAAAGCATAAGTTATGAAACTTAAGGACTATGTTACATGAATTAAGTGTTTATGGCTAACAATTAACAACGGAGTTACATACACATAATCACTTAGTTATAACATGTAACCCATAGTTTTATATAATGTAATAATAGTAAAATGCTAACATGCCTATTAAAAAACCAAAGAATATATTGCAACCAGATAAGTGTATAGATGAAATAATATGAGATTGTAGCAAGAAAGGCTAGCAACAGATGAGTTGTAACTATACTCCCACCTAAAATCATCAAAGAAATATATCAAAATAAAAAGATAAGACTTAGTCCATATACATAAAATAAAATAAAATACAATAAGTACATAATTTTAAATATGTAACAACAACGTTACGTATATGTAACAGCAGTGTTACGTATATGTAACATCAGTGTTACGTATATGTAACAACAGTACTAAGTTTTTGTTTTGTTCAGTTTGTTCTTAATGACCTTAATACCATTTGTTCATCCTATTGATCTTCATCTTTATAGATATCAAAGTTATATATATGTCTTATCCTAATACCCATTTTCCATCTAGTTCATCACCATCTTCATTAGGGTTACATATTTGTAACAGAGTCATCTTCATATTCTTCTTTATCTTGATGTTACAAGTTCCATCCATATGTAATCCTAGAACAAGAATTTTGATTGAAGTAACTATACGTAACACCGTGTGACGTATATGTATCAAGTATACTGGATGAATCGGGAGTAAACAACATGAACATAAACTAAGTTACATATACGTAACCATGTTAAACAAAAATCATTTTTAATATGTAACATCATGTTACATATAATGACGTGCTATGTTTATAAATCATTGTGTTACGTATATGTAAACACAATTCGAAAAGAAGAAACAAAGATGAAAAGACCTAGAAGAATAATTAAGAGCTCATATGTAATAATAGTGAAAATATTTTGCTTACGTATACGTATCAGTTACATATACTTAAGCACTAATGAAAACATCGAGAAGAAGAATTAAGAGCTTGTACATATTTACATATACGTAAGGCCGATAAGGTCTTCATGTTCTTGCTCATACATGTATGTAGTGTAACTTTGGTCTCCATCATTTTCGACCATTCATGTTCTTGCTCATATATGTCTATCTTTAGTCTCCACATCTCCCAAGATACATGTATGTAATGTAACTTACATGATATATGTTCATCATCATCCTCTTCCTTGAATGATTTGCAGGTTTAATCAAACTATTAATGATGGTTTTTTGGTGTTCAAAGGCAGTCAGTGGTTTTTGAAGGTGGTCTTCGAAGTACAGGGACCATTAATGGCAGAAAGGAGTGGTGTTGGCGGCGTTTGAAGGTGGCTC
>BJCM01261493.1:0-11840 GCA_018326385.1 Flaveria bidentis
CTTCATTTATGGATTTTAACCTTTTTATACTAAATAGAAAACCAAAATTAGTTTCAAACTCTTTAAATTAATCGAATCTAGTTTGAAGTGAAGAAGTAGCTTGGTCTACTATATATAAAAAATAATCAATTTTAAAATATTCAATAGGAGTTTTGATAGTTTCATTATCAACATTTTCATCATACTTTTTATTTCTATAAATAATACGCTTCTTACAAAATTTAGGTCTCACAATCATATCTATAGTTATTTCTTTAGCGACAACCAAAGCCTTTTCAAATCCATCTTCTCTATATTTTTTAAAGAAAGAAATAAATTTATTAAATTGATCTATAATATCATCAAGACACATATCTTTAGATTGTAAGTTCTTACTAACCAAATTAACAGCATATAAAACATCATACCAAATAATCATACCTAATAAAAATTTAAAATTTTCCAATTCATGTGTCGCTAAGAAATTAGCCTCACTTTTAAGTTTTAAATCTTTACAATCATCACATAAGGCTAACAATGTATTTCTCAATTGTGGAGCTTGAAATCTAATTGCTTTAACACTTTCAACTCGACTTTCCCAACGTGTTGTGATAATGATTTAAGAGTAAATGCGGGTATATGCTCTTTTAGAAATTTCCATCGTTTAGTGGATGATGAAAATAAACAATAATTACGTTGTATAACTCCAAAAAACTCACCTGCTTTCTTACAAGAACCAGTCATATCACAAAGTACTAAATTTAAATTATGACAACCACATGGTGTATAAAATGCTCTAAGATTAACATCTAACAATCTTTTTTGTACACCTTGATGTTTTCCTTTCATATTTGAGCCATTATCATAACCTTGTCCTCTAATATCATTTACATCAAGTCCTAGTTTATTAATTTGTTCAATAATAGCATTAAATAGACCGTTACCCGTTATGTCATCTACTTTTAAAAATTCAAGAAAAAATTCTTTAACTTTTATTGAATTAGGTGAAAGGTCTAAACAACGTAATACAATAGACATTTGTTCTTCATGACTTGTATCGGGTGTACAATCAAGTATAATAGAAAAGTATTTAGCTTCCTTAACTATTTTAAGAATTTTAGTCCTAATTTCATTTGCTAGCATGGTAATGAGCTCATTTTGCATATTATGTCCAAGTTAATGATTATGAATTTCTTTGTTTTTTATTTTTCGAATATGTTCTTGCATTACCAGATCAAATTCACTAATCATCTCAACTAAACCTAAGAAGTTACCATTGTTTTCTTCAAAAAGTTTTTCTGTTTTTCCACGAAATGCTTGTGTCTTTTTACCAAGACTTTTTACAATGGCAATTAGTCTTTTTAACACATTTTTTCAATGTTCTTTATCTTTATTGATTCGATTTTGAGTTTCTTTATCAATGGTTTTATTTTTCTTCAATCTTGTTTCTAACTTAATCCACGCTCTCATATTGATAATATGTCCATTACTTGCTTCATATTTTTTAGGTTAGCATTAATATTGTTCCAATCATTAGTACCTATATTTGCTAAATTACTTTTACATAAATTCACATTAAATAATTTACAACAAAAACAAAAAACTTTATCCACATCTATAGAATAAATTAACCATTTTCTTTCATACTTTTCTTCGTTTGGTAGTTTTTGCATATAAAGAGAAGGATTAAAACTTCTTGAATGTTGATCTTTTGGAAAATTAAATTCAAAAACTTTAATTGAACCCTTTTCAACTAATTTATCTCGTAAATTAATAGTAATATTATCCCATTTACTAGGATCGTAAATATTTAGAGGTGTTTGTTCATCATTGGTGTGTTCATTATCATTTTGTTGTTCATTATTATTTTGTTCATCGTTAATTTGTTTATTGTTTGGTTGTACTTGTTCATTATGTATTTGTTCATCATTAGTGTTGTTAGGTTGTTCATTATGTATTTGTTCATCATTAGTGTATTCATTGTTTACTTGTGCATCATTTGTTTCTTTATCATTCATCGGTTGATTTGGTTGATCATTTGGTTGTTCGTTATAATTATTTTGAGCATCATTTGGTTGTTTATTAGGATTGTTTTGAACATCATTATTTTTTACCGTTATGTATTTTAACAATGACCCTTTTTGAGATTCAATTAAAGCTTCTTGTTCTCTTTTTTTTTTCTCTTTGGTCCAACTTGATTCATGTTTTCTAATTCGTTTTGACATGTTTAAATGTTCAATCAAATCTAGATGACTATTCTATTTGACTAGATGAACCAAAATACCAAAGAAACTCCTAAATCAAACTCAAATATTTCCCAAATCCCAAATCAAATATTTCAAGCAAATCCTAAGTGGCCAAGTGATACGATGATTCTATATTCAAGCAGGAAAACCAAATGAAAGTGAAAATTTAGAGCACAACTTACCCAAAACAATTGAGGATTTAGAGCAATTTGAATTGTGAACCTATCACACGATCAACAATATGAGGAGTGAGGATTTAGAGCAGAACTTACCCACTGGCCACTAAGCCACACACATGATCAACAATCTGAGGAGTGATGATTTAGAGCAATTCGAATTGTGAACCTATCACTCTAGCAGCCAAACCAATTAGAGGATTTAGAGCACAAGTCCACAATAATCAACAATTTGAGTGTGAGAATCGAGCACCGAATGGCGAGCACAAGCAAGCATCCAAATTCCAGAGCAATCGTTGATGGTTGAACACAGGGTACTTGAACTGTCAAACAACAGACATCGCGTGAATAGCTCTTAACGTTCGGCTTTCGTCCGTTCGATTCCACCTCCCCCGCTGGCCGCCCTAAACCCCCAATCATGATTCAAGTAATTAATTGTGTCATGTGTGTGTGTGAAGTGAGAATCTGCAGCAGGATCGTCAATTCGTCCGTTCAAGTCCCCCGTGTTCGCGTTGTGGCCTGTGGGTGTGTTTGTGTGAATCAGCGGTTAGCGGCCGACCAACAAAGAAAAGAAAGAAAACCTGATTTTTTTGGGCTTATTGGACTTGGGCACATTTTGGTGGTCTGTTATCTTGATTGGGCCTAAAGCTCTAGCTTGTTTTTACAAGCCTATGGGCCGCCCCTGCTTGTGGATCAAGAATTATTCATGAAAGTTTGATGTAGACTGGGCCAATTGGTGTTCTTTTAGTCTTATTATATAATACATTTTCTTGTCGATGTAATGAAAGTCTCAATTGACCTTAACCCCAAATAACATCGAGACTGTTGAAGCTAGAAACATGCAATAGGAGATGAGCACCAATTACTCGATCAATTAGAACAATATAAGGCTTGTTGCTTTGACTTATGATTAATTAACATGAATAAGTTTGATCTAATCCCCTCTACGACCTTTGAAGCTAACAGCTTAACTTTGTTACAAACCAATCAAAGGATTACAAACTCCATGAGTTTAGGTTTCGTTCTATAGGAGCAATCAATATACACACGTGCTTGAACAGATATGTTCTTTAGGTTTGTACCCCTTTGTTCTTAATTCTTTGATCACATCATTTTGATTTGTTTTCTAATGTCTATGCAGCATTTAATTGTTTTGAGTTATTCCTTATGTTCAAAACTGAATCTAACACAAGTGTGTTTCCTTTATTCACTTTAAACCCTTTCTACCTTTCTGAAATTGCACTAAACATTACTTTTAACCCATTTATTGACGATTGGGATTTCGGTACATGGTCAAAACTGGTCGAATAATTCAAGCATTGTAAAATATATTATTGTAATTGGATTAACTTGTTGACAAATGTAACTCATAATATTCAGCAAACAAGTAAGGAGGACGGAGTGCACACTTTTTAGTTTGCTGTTGAGTGTATACTAAAATGATTATGATTATTAATAAATCGATTAACTCATTTTAGAATGCAAATATCAAGACTCAAGAGATGGTTAGGCCCAACAGTTGATTTGATGTCTTCTTTTTCTATTTAAGTGAATAGCCCAGAAGCCTCAGATCTACGAATGTCCATCCAAAGCCCAGCACATTCTTGAGATTTCAAAATACTCATTTTTTTTAATGTCTGGTTAATTATTAGAAGTTAGTAACATCAAGTTATTAATAATTCATCACTGCCAATGTTAAAACCTTGGACCTTCAAGAGAGACAAAGTTTCTCACTTCCTCCTTGAACCACTCATCTTTTGATAAGGTAACCTTGCCTCTGCGCTCCAAGGGGTATTTAATTATCAATATACGAGTCATTGACGGGTAATTAATTAAACCAGCCAACCTTACATATATTCTACTCAAATTTAATATGTTTTTACACCAAATGGATCCAAGAAAGAAGCAAGTTGCTATCCGAAAAGACGAAAACCAACCAAATCAAAGGTCAGTTCTACCCAAGAATACCTACAACCACAATACTATTACTACCATCAACATCCAATTGTACATGGCATGTTGAGTCAATATGCCCTCGATACAACTCTCCTACGATAAAACCTTTGACTCGCTTGGATGCCGTGAATCAAACCCTCCCTACCAAAACAAACCGTACTGTAACCATAAAATTACTTTTCTGTAATGTTAAGTATTCTTTAGCATTAGTTTTAATTTTAATTAAAAAATACTTAACACTTGTAGGATGTACCAATATTCCAACCTTTAAAAAAAATGGGACCCTTAAAGCCCAAACGTCATATTAAAATAACTTTTGTCCCCTCTCCTCAAAATCATAAACATCAAATTTGGAAGTCGTAAACATATGAATTGATTAAAGACAGCTGTGATTCAACGTTGTGGGACCCACATCTTGGCTGCTAATCTCTCATCCTTTTGACTACTATATACCTCTATTTACAACTTAATAAATACGAGAAAGGAATTCGGTAATGGTTTATGTTTTGAAATAATTGTTTATAAATTATGTAAGCGTAGATTGTTAAAAAACTCATTGCTCACTTGAAATACGATTGAAAATGGTTTATTTCAAATCAACTTGTTTATATGTATATTTATAAACGAGATGAAGTGAAGGTTAGTTTGCTCGCAACTCGCTTGTTAGCTGGCTATCTAGCTCGTTTAATAGAATATTAATATAATTTGATTTTTATAAAAAAAAAAAACTTAGCTGATTGTTATAGAAAATAACTTTGAAAAACATCATAGTTTTATAAGTACCTTGTTTTTATAAAAAATCCTATTTTAGCATTAAGTCAGTTTATTTGATCTTGGTGGCTTTGTCATTGGTGATTCATCAAATGTATTTATTAATAGCATTCATAACCCAATTCCTATATTTATTCATATAATTTCATTAAAAATTACTATTTTTTCTCTCTCATTTTTAATTTTATTATTATTTTTTTACTCCGCTTCAGTCACAATCATTTAAAACATATATTAAAACCATTATGTGGTTTTGAACAGTGATTTCCTAAAATACAAATTGAACAGTAAATTTACCATATGCTTCGCTTACAACCACTTATAACCATCTTATCTTATCTTATCTTACTACCCTAATAAAAGAGTAACTTGAAGTGTCACGTGTCATTATCACACTCATCCTCACTAAAATTTTCCCGCCTCTCTCTCATATTAAATAATTACCTTAATTATTAATAATATTATTTAACATTCTTTTACATTTAATAAGTAAAAAAAGATCTATTTATTAATATTATTTCTAAATAAACAAAAAAATATGTAAAATAATAATTTTTCTAAATAATAAAACGTTTTCAAAAATACAAAATAATTCAAAAAAAAAATTTAAGTTCAATTTTTAAAACCAAAAATAATTCATTTGGGAATTATAATATGAAATTTTCAAAAAATGTCATTTTTATACGTTTTGTTTTATAACAAAATGTTAACTCTTTTTTTTGAAAAAAAAAACGAAATTTTAAAAAATTGATATCACTATTTAATTAGTTACAGTAATTGTTCATACGTAATTTTAATCATAACATATCTTATAATATTATTCATAATTAATAAATTTTATAATATTAATATTTTATTTATTCAACCCGTGTAATACACGAGTTTACTAAAACTAGTACTATATAATATAGGAAACATACTCACAGAAATATAGGAATTAGCTGTGGATGCTCTAATTTCAATCATTATTAAAAAAATATAGATCATTAGTTTTATAATTAGCATTAAAAATTTGTTATCCCAACAGAAGAGATATAACACGCTGAAATGCTGGATATGTTTTAGTGATAAACGTTGGTGGAAGTTTCCCCTTCAAAACATCACCATAAGATTATGGTTTTCGTTGCATGTTCCCTCTCATATGTTGATTTTTATGCATGCTACTTGTATGTTATTTTATCATTTCTTTGTTTCATTATTATACTCTTTACTTTTTAATGTTTTGCATTCTTGCATCTAATTAATTTGCTTCTTTGACTTTTTGATAAAGTGCCTCTCGTCATTCGATCTATCACCTGTTTTCTTCTTCGTAACTTCAGTCCAATATTTTTGTCCATGTTGTCTAAATTCCGGTAGTAATTGTTATTATCCTTGTGTTTCTCTCTACTTCTATAAAATGTGTCCACAACAAGACTTTTTTTTTAATCAAAATTTGGTCAGAGTATGATCTCAATTAATACAAACTAGAATCATATTTTTTTATTTTGAAACGAAGGTATTTTCATGGTTGTGATATTGTAGTTCTTCACAAACAAACGTCCAAAACGGACTTGTCCTCCATTGCATCCGTCCGCCACGTATATGTTATAGATCCAAACCAAAATGCACCATTGAAGGTGCCGTAAATCATTTTCAATCGACCAATATCAGCTTAGACTATATATGGTATTAATGATTAATGATTTGTTACATCTCTAATTGGTTTAGTTTGGTTTCAACACGCGTCTATGTTTCTATTAATATATTTTCCTTGTATAATTACATAACAATGTTTCCAAACCATGTTTATATATATATATATATATAATAAGGTTTTGAAGTAACACTTGTCAAAATATTAGACTTTTTCATCTTAAATTTTACGCATCTCTCTCCTAATAAATGATAATAATACATACTATTTATATTATATAAAACATTTACATAATAAAAAATAGATATAGTAAAAATTAAAAATTATAAGTATTTATTAAAAAAACAAACAATAAAAAAGAATATAAAATATAAAGCTTTTCTTAAACACTTTTTTTAAACACAAACATTTTAAAAGGGTTTTTAAGTATTATAAGGATGGTTTTAAAAAATAAAATTAATTGTAAAAAGCGAAATAAAGAATAATTTTATATAATTCAAGCATATTTTATCTGAAAATAATATTTTATAATTTTTTAGTTTTTGTTACAAAATATTTTATAATTTAATCACACGGATACTAAACTATAAATATATAAAAAATGAAAAACAAAGTTTTATTTTGTCACCTAAATTTTTATTTAAGATTTGTTTGTTGTATGTTTCCTAGCTACTTCCTAGTACAGTTTTGTTTCAATAATATATAATAATGGAGTAAAAGAATATTAACAAATCCGGACATATATATTGACGTCGATCGGTGGTATGTATTTTTCTTCTAAATCTATTAATACTAATAAAAAAATTAATGTTTTTTTATCACTTGTCATTTTTTTAATACATTTTCGCTACTTGTCAAATTTTTATATATTCACACATTGATTTTCCCTACAAAAGGTATTATAATAATTTAAATACTAATACAAATTTATCTCTTTTATTGAAAATTAATTTTATTAATTGTTATAATTCTCTCTCTTATCTAGATTTTTTGAAATCAAACTATATTTTTTAAAAATAAATATATTTTATTAAGGAAGTTAAAAATAACATCTTTTAATTAAAATCTAAATAATAAAAAACAAAAAATTTATATAATATAAAATTTTCTAAAACACTAAACCTTTTCTAAGCAAATAAATCATTTTGTTTCTAAAAAAATATAAAGCAAACACTCTTATTAAAACAACCAAAATAATTACAAATCATAGTTTAAAAAAACAAGATTTTGATAAAAAATTAATTTTTAATAAAACAATCTTAAAACAAATATTTAAAAATAAAACTATTTAGATAAGAGAGTTATAAATAGTATAGTTGTTTTATTTCTTGAACTATTACGTATATATATTTTTTAATTATATTTAATATTAAAATATTATAATCTAACTTTTTGTATTTTTACTAACTATAATCCATTTAATTAATGGGTCTTTAGCCTATATATCTATCTATAAAAAAACTAAAATAAACATGAAACAATTATAAGACTTATTATATTAATTTTCTCATTTCTCTATATTAATAATAAAAATAATGAATACTAATAATTTTACTCTTACCATTTTCAAATTCAAAAAAAGATATAATTTAATAAATTAAAAACCTATTTTTTTATTAAAACTCACTTTTTAAAAATAAAACTTTTATAAACTACACAATACAACCTTTTTCTTTAAAAATCATTTTTCTTAAAATAAAATATTTAAAAATCATATTTTTTTATAAAACAAAGTTTACGAAAAATACAATATTGCTTATTTAGTTAAAATAGTTATTTATAAATAATTATAATCATATCTTATCTGCAAACATGATTTTATAATGTATAATTTTTTATTACTAATTATTTAATATTTTATTTATTCATTCCGTGTAATACACGGGGACTAACCTAGTAGTATATATAAACGCATATGATATTTTCATTTATGATGATGGTGGCTCGGCATCTTTATTTTTGATTTTTTTTCTTACATAGGAATCACCCTCTCATTTTAAGTTTCTTTTTCCTTTTTCTATTTTAAAAAAATAATTCTTGTATTGTTTCTTAGTTTGTTTTGAATGAACATTATAATATTATTATAAGAAAATTATACATGATACGTAGAGATATATAAAGAATGTTATTTTGAGAACTTATATTTTTGTGATAACTCTATAACTATATTTACACGTGTTTAAATACATATAAACATGTGAAAAAAAGTTCTCAAAGTTCTAACAAAAGACAAATAGCAACTTTTGATTTTCTAAAAACCTTTTTTATACATATTTACACATATATAAATTAGTTTTATTTTTAAAACACATGTAAATAAATAGTTCAAAGAGGTTTTACAAAAAGTAGAAGTTCTTATATATTTACCTTAAAGTTAGCTAATGACTTGTCCATATTTTTTCTTTTTCCTTATAACGTAAACGACCATTCAAGATGTTAACTCATGAGATAATGTAGAATTTTCTTTTTAAATATTTTACCACTAGACCGTCTTGTGATTATGACTTGTACATCATCGTAAGAAATAAAACTTTCCAAAGTTCAACTCTATAATTTACAATATACCTTTGTAATTCATCTTCACTATCAAGATAATCATGATTCATATATAGGTAAAGAAAAATCAATGTTACTTCAAAAACTATCACTAGAATCTACTAGTATAAAGATAGACTTGCATTAAGTACAGTAGGAAACTTGCTTTTAAATAAATGTTCATACATAATCTATCTATCATTTTTATACTTATAATTATATTAAAACCTTTATGTTTTCTTTCTTATTTTTAATTAAATAATATTTTTTATACTTTTAGGGAATCACGGTACAAACCCAATAAATTTTCTTTTTACTTCAAACACAATCACTAACAACCATTCCATATAATATAAGCAATAAAACACTCATTTATATAAAAATTAAAAACAGTCTGTGAATGCACTTGTTGCACTTAATTGGATGTCCATTTCTAGAAAAGAATATAATTAAATTTTCAATATTACAATACCCTAGGTAAAATAGTACGCATCTAAAACTTGCATTTGTTTTAAAAACTTGTTCCAAGTGCAAAATGACTACTACATATTAATTTTTTATATGCTTCGCCCTCAGAGATGGTATATGAATTTGTGTATTAATTTTCGTAATTCAAGAATATTATTGCATATTGTGACATCTTACACATATCTCACATCGACCGTGAACAAGAGAGATTCTTGGTTCATAAGGAATGTCTAGCTTCTAAAATTAACAACGCATTTTGAACCTATTAACTGTAGATGAGATGAGAACTCCACAGGAGCAATCCAGGGATGAGTAACCTCCCTGAAAAGTTTTCATCATACATTCTTTGTCTTATAAATCCAATAATCTCTTTGCACAAAGACGTACAAAGCAAAGAATGCATCAGCCAAAAATAAGCTAGGATTTTAAAGAGAGTTTTATATAAAATCTGGTCAATGTACCACATTAATTTGACCTTGAATTCTCTTAAAACATGTCACCAAAATTTGACGATTTTAATAATTATTTGAATCAACCTTTGGATGATCAATTTTAGAATCATCAAGTACTTATATGTCAATAAGACAATAAAAGTTTGTTTCTTTGTAACTACATAACATAACTTTAACTCTTTGCAAAACAAACGAGCATGATAGGACTATTTTAAGATTAGACTGAACTAGGTGGTCGGACTGGAATACAACTACATTTCAGTTGATCTCCATGTCCACTTAAATAGTTGTTAATTATTATGTGCTTAAACGACCGTTTGAAAGTGGTGTGTAATTTGTTAATAGTCTAAATATAAGACCTCCTCTTAAACATTTTTCACAAAGGAAAACAAGGTAACTAACTTTTAAATCATCATCCCCAACCTCTATAAATAGACACATCATATCCATCCAAACAACCCTATCAAAGAAAAGCAACACAAACACATCATCAAAAATGGATCAAACCACTTCATCCTTATACGAACAACAACATCCACTAAACACAATCAAACCGATGAAACCATCACACCATAATTCACTTCACTCGGTCCGAAAGCCCCTCGCAAAACCCTACACCAAGCATTTCATCGCACCATTGCACCCCACTCCCCTTAAAATCTACAACGTCGAACCATCCGAATTCAAGGACGCCGTTCGTGTGCTCACAAGCACCCCAGAGTTTCAATATCCGTCATCACGATGTTTAAAAGACAAAGCTCCACCACCTCTTGTTCTCTCTACCGCACCTAAACCATCGTTATTTCTCAAATCACCACCACGTTCACCGCCTCGGTTAGATGGTGAACAAATGATGAGTCCGCTATCGACGTTCATCGGGCCACCAGATATTTACAACGTCTTGAATGGAACCATGCAGAGCAGTAGGTTAAGTTCATCGACACATGGGATGGAATGTTTTGAAGATTTGGGTCCGGTGGGGTTAGTTGGTTATGATCCATTTGGTGGTGGAGACATGAGTCCAAGGTGGTTCAGTTTGTCTCCGACTTCATTGTCGTGGTGTTCGTCGGTTCTTTTATAAGCCCTGGAACCCTTTCAGCCATTAATCAAATCCCACTGCTGTGCTGGTTCAGGCCCCAAATCAAACACACAACAAAAAGACGATTTTCTGCTTGAACTTTCTCTTTTTCTATTAATTCATAATCAAACATTACATTAAATAAGAAAATGAACTTGTACAAAAACACAAATCAAACTATCTAATCAACATGCAATCTCATAAACATGAACAACTCCAGATATAGCGACAAAAACAGGTGTGAAAACTTTTATTAGTTACCAACCCAAAAAAACCCCAACCAAACCTTAGATCTTCAACTTTTGTTGAAGATCTTACAGAATACAACAACCGATTATGTATCTGTTGTTGTGGAAACAAATACAAACAAACTTACAGACTTGAAGACAATACAACAGGGAACAAACCCTAGATCGAAGACGAAGACGAAGACTGTGAGAGCGCAACAAGAATAACAAACTGTAACAACCCTAACTGACTCACGAATACAGTCCGTTTATATAGAGCTCTTTCAGTAGCTTTATAAAGAACTTTTTCAGTAGTTTA
>BJCM01261562.1:0-10902 GCA_018326385.1 Flaveria bidentis
GTACGTTATGATCCAAGTCGGGTCATACCCAATAACAAGCTAAACAAACACCAATAAATGTTTATTTGTTGATGAGATCATACAAATAAACATTGACACCAATTTAGAAAATAGGTTTTCTAAAACATTGCTTTGTAATACAACAATACTATATGGAAAGTTTGTTCATTAGATATTATTTGTTTCATTATTTAAGTTGGTTAAATAATAACAAATAAAAGTGTGTAATTGTTATAAAATTAAAAGAGGTTTTAATTTTATAAAGTTGAGGGTTAGGAGATTAATTTTATATAAAACCAAAATGGGGGGAAAACCCATTTGGTAAACACATTTCGGCCTCCCAAAAGGGGCCATAGGGACTAGCTTTTGTCTTTGTCTTTGACTAGTTTTTCTCCTCTCTTACACTTCATCATAATACACACTTTTCTCTCTAACATCACAAGCAAAAGAACCTCCAAAACCAAGGCTGCATTTTGGGTTTAGAAGCTGAAAAAGGGGGGCTGATTTTCGTTTTTAGAAGCTTGAAAAGGGGCTGGCCAATTTCGGTTTTGGAGGAGCATAAGAAGGGCTATCTTTGGTGTTGCTTCCTAACAAGCAAGGTGTTTGAGGAGCTTGTGGGTATCACTTCTTGAGGCCTCCTCTTTTGAAGGCTAGACACATTCAAGAACATCATCATCTATCTCTTTTCATCCACAATTTTTGCACAAGAAAGGTTGTTTTCTATTAACACCCTGTGGTTGGTTTTGTGTTGGTTGATAGCATATTATTTCACATACATTTGATCCTTATTCTTGGGTTTTATTTGTAGTTTAATATGGAAAATATTTCAGATTATAAACCATATATTAAACTCATTTTTCCGCTACGTTTTCATAGTTTAAATGGTTAAACTAAGTGTTTTACATTTGACAAAACCCATCAAGGAGAATAACAGTATGTACTAGGCGGAGGATAAACTTTTACATTTTCATATCCCAATCCCGTTTTAACCCTAGCTCCCAGTTGAGATTTACATAAATCATCATGTTTCATTCCTGATATGGTCCATTTGTCTAACTTTGACTGAAGTTTGCTTGCTTCAAATTCAGCAAGAGCAACTCTTTCAGTCAAAGTATTAATCTCAACATTTCTTTCCAAAACAATTCGTTTTTAAGTGATCATTTTCTTTCAATGCCTCATTTAATTTAACAAAATATTTTGATTCATTGATTTTAAGTTCCTCATTAATTATTTTTAAATCTTTTTCATTATCAATTAATAACCGATTAGCTTTATAAATCCTAAATAATCTTATCTTGCAAGTAGATGAACACATATCCTGAATTACCTCATATGGAAGTCCCATCACCACCTTTTCTGCTACTAAGGCCTTTTCACATTGGTATACCAGAGTACTTGACTTGCTTTCCTCAATAGTGATAGTAGCATCATCATATTCCTTTCCTTGCTCAGTGGATAAACTTCCTTCCTGCTTTAGTCCTTTAGATTTACCTTCTCTCATTCTCTCATCCTTCTTTTCTTTCTCTTTCACAAACAACTCAGCCTCTTCTCTGAATTCCTTGAAAGGATCAAATTCATCTTTACTGTCAGCCATTTAACAAAATCACCCACCAATACATGATTAATCTCAGTCCTTGTCTCTTCAACTTCTGCACTCCAATCAAAGTTAGAAATCAAGGCTGTCTCCTTTTTGTGATTCATATCTTCCTTTTCCCTCTAAATGGTTAATCGTGGAGCTCCTGAATTACTGGAATCGGTGACGGACATTCACGTTTAAAATGTCCCAATTGTTTACAGTTGAAGCATCTCAGTTTGGACTTGTCAAATCCCAGTTTTGATATAGAAGTTTGGCCTCCGAAGTTCTTTCATCCGGTGCGCTCCATAAATCTTCGAGCTCTAAGAGTCAACATTGCCATTTGCCACTGAATGTCAGCTTCTTCTTGATCATCAGGATCCACATGATACATATCCTCCATTGTCATTCCTTTCCCTTTCATCTCTCCAGCTACAAGTGCTTCATAGCTTTGAACAAACATTCCAAAAAGAGCCATTGTTTCTGATGGAACTAAAGGTTCAACATTTACCTTAGAATTAGCTTGATCTCTTCCAACACTAATGTTTCCTCCTTAAAAATTACTTGTATTAACTCCTTCTTGAGTTGAAGTCTGTATTTGAGAGCTTGCAGCGGGTGATAGTAAAGCAGCATTTTGAGTGAAACTAGATGTAACCATCATGGTCTGGTTAAATTCCCGTCTCTTCATGTCCAACTCAAAAGATTTAATCTTATTGATAATATCCATCAGCTTGTAATCTGTGAACCCTCTTTCTTGAGCATTCTCACCTGAAGGCTCCACTGAGGTGGGAGAGAGTCTAGTAGCCTCTTAACTTGTTCACTGTTGGAAAGTTTTTCATCGTATTTCTTTAAGGTGCTTGAAACTCTCAAGAAGCGATTTATGAGATCTGTCAGACTCTCATTCTTTTATCCAACAAAGGAATTGAATTCCTTTTATGCTTGAATGCTCTTATCCTTTACCAGTTCATCGTTACCATCATAGAACTCACATAGGGCATCGTAAAGGGACTTAGCATTTTTATGCTTCGCAAATCGATTGTAGATGTCTGGTGCTAGACATAGAGTTAATGCGCCAAAAGCTTTCTGGTCACGATCGATCAGCTTCAGATGCTTTATAGTAAAAGTAGACGGGTCCTTATTTTGAGAGACAACATCACCAACAGTGGCAGTTGGTATGTGAGGACCAAAAATAATTGAATCCCATTGGTTGTGATCAGTGTAACAGAAGAAAGCTTTGAGACATCTCTTCCAATCCTCGAAATTATCCCCATTAATGAGTCTCGGTGGCCTATTGGGTGCAACACTTTCAAGATCGGCAAGAGTGAGTGAGGTTAACTTTGACATGGTAGTTTCACTGGGATTGATGTAATTTCGGCAAGAGAAGAAGCAATTTCGCTGAAAATGAAGTAGTTTCGCTGAAGAAAGGTAACTTCGCATACAGTTTCACTGAGAAAGCTAATTTCGCTGAGTTGTTGTAATTTCGCTGACAATTTCGACAACAGTTTTGCTAGACAAATGTCACAAATAGCTTAGTTTCGCCGATATGTTTGCACGAAACAAGCTTGGACTTTCATTCAAAATAACTTTCGGCAGCAATTTCACTTGTTAAGCCCTCACAAGCACCGATGAACTTTCGTTCAAAGAGACTAGTTTCGCAAAACTACAAGAAATAATTTCAATAGTGATAATACTAGTAGTTTTGTAGAAAGAACTTAGCAGTTTCACTAGAAGAACAGCTAATTTCGCTGGACGAACCTTGAATCCTTTTTAACACGAAATCAATCTGAAATCATCAAAAACTCAATGAATTTGAGATCTGATGATTAAAAGAGCTTCCCCAACCAATAGCCAGCAAAACTCAATCAATTTCCATGTCAAATACACACTATTTAGAACTGAAAATTGATGGAAACTTGATATTGAACAAAAACAACCAAAAACTCAACAAATCATGAGCACTAAGGCTCTGATGCCATATTGTTGGTCCATGTGATCGTATTACAGTGCAAATGAATAGATGAATCGTTCAATATCAAATACACAAACTAAACAAGATGAACAATGAAGATAGAAAATAATAACAATTCATTCAATATAAGACAATGAAGATCAATACATACAATAACATCAAAGCACAATGATATTTATTTGAATTTACTACTTAGAGAAGGTAACTTGCAACAAGGATCAACGATTAGGGTTTTGCAAGCTTACCCTCAATGATAATTATCAAAAACTATATATAGCAGCCTTAGTTTCCTAGACAGTTACGCTGTCAGCGAAACCGTTCTGCCGAAACTATAGTTTAGCCCGACAGAAAGTGTAGCTTCGCCAAGCGAACTAATCAGCTGATTGTGAGGGAAACTATAGTTTCGTTCACATTTTTGTTGGACTGCAAAACTACATAAAGCTAATTACATACAAAAGGAAACAAACAAAATGCCTATTACAAGCAAAAATAAACATTCTAATCTAAGGTGAGTCCAACCTATACATGATCTTCAACATTCACCACTTATATTTTCTCTTTCATTCTGGATCAATGCCATGTGCTATACCCCAAACATTGTGCACGAAGTTGGTTACTGAGCCTGAGGTCTTTCATAGACCTCGATCATTGTGCACGAAGTTGACTCCAGTACCTGGGGCAAGCGGCAAGGATCCCATACATATGGTCAATCACAAGGATTGGAACCCATCGTGCATCCTTCTGGGGTAGCTAACCCGCACACAGTTGAGCTAACACCCTTTATTAGGTGTGAACCTGCATACATTTGCTTGCAAGCCTTTCTTACTTTTATTCATTCATTAATGCATGCATTTTTTCATTACGTTCCTCTTTTCATTATCTTCCACTTTACATTACATAATACTTTAATTTCATTCATTAATATTCAACGTAAAGCCATGGGAAAATAATCATACAAAATAAGGAACATAAACATGAACATATAAACATCACCAAACAAGGCACCATCATACAGACATAACATACCTCAATCATGCATCATCAAATCATATATCGCCCATCACATCCTTATGACTTTAAAAAGTCAAATTATATAGCCCCCGGGAACCTCCCAAGTCAAAGCCTACATTTCATTTTTTTCCGAAAATCAGAAAAATATTCTAAGTCTTTAGGCGCATGAGCACTATGCAGGCGCATGAGCACTATACGGGCGCATAACCTTTTAGGCGCATGAGGAACACTTAGGCGCATGAGCAACTTTCAGACGCATTGACACTATTGGGGCGCATGAGCTGTCTATTCTGGGCAATTCTAGGCGCATGGGCACTATGCATGCACATGAGCGCCTTGGCGCATGAGCTATATGGGCGTATGAACACTTAGTAAATTTCAGCCTAACTCTAGGTGCATCAGTACTATGCGCACGAGGTTTTGGGCATATGGGACACTTAGGCAGTTATTTCGGTTGGGCGCAGGAGCTACTGTTTAGGCGCATGAGCAGCCTAATTCATACTAATCATCATAAATCAGTCCCCAATCATCACCTATCATGTTCTAAGCTTAAATCATACATCCTAAGCTTAAATCATACATCCTAAGCCTTAGAAACACAATCAAACATCATCAAACACATACATAACCCAAAATCAAACCCCACCCACAACATACATGCATACACACATATGGGTATAAAACCCAACTATATAAAAATGTTCATATATGCATTTCTAGCCCCAAAGCAGTTAAAAACAAGTAAAAAAGGGGTTATAGAACTCACCTTTGCAGCCTTTGGTTATGACTTCTTCAAAAATCCATTTGCAACAGAGTTCAACCGCCTAGAAACCCACCAAAACACACACCCAAACACATACAACACATATAAGCATACAACCGAGGATAAAACCAGTTAAGAACATCATAAACACAAGAATTCTTACCTTGAATTTGAGATTTTCTTCTTGTTCTTATTAAAAACCCGAGAGCTTTCTGCTCTGCTTCTTTCTCTCTCTACAATCGGCAGAAAAGGTGAAAAGTGGCATGGCATGGGCGACCATGCTACTTTTGTACAAAATTATAATAAGTTTACTTGAAGATGAAGCTCCAATCTTATCCTTGTCTAGTTGGTTGAATGTAGGAAAAGGATTTCCCTTTCCAGTCTTCTTTGGCTTTACGCACTCACGTTTGAAGTGCCCCTTTTCACCATAATTAAAACACATGACTTTGGTTTTGTCAAATCCAAATTCCGTATCTTTTGTTGCAACCAAATTTTGCCCCGTATTTTTCACAAAATTTCTTGGCTCTTCTAACAGCACTAGCCAAGGCCCACATAATATCCATGCGTTCTAGCTTAGTTACATCAACTTGCTCGTAGTCCTCATCAGCAGGATGACAGTTTCTAATCTTACCAATAACTAATCCATAATAAGATTGAACAATAGCAGCTAGAAGGTCCATGTGCTCTTTAGCAACTTCCAAGGTGACATTTCCGAGATTCTCGGTCTTCAACTTGGTAGTATTTGCCTCAGGAACTATGTATTGGGTTCCAGATGACCCAGACGTTACTATTCCTGATACACTGCTTTGGGAAGGAGCAGAATAGGTAGACAAAAATGCCATTTGTAGCGGTGTGCCTGAAGCAGCTGGAGTTGGAACTGAATTGTAAAGTGCAGGATTCTGAACATAGGATCCTTTCTTTGACTTGTATTTCATACGTAGTTCTTCCTCTCTAAACTTCAAAATGAAATCATTATGTCTAAAGTCGCAAGAGTGTCGTTTTATCTCAGATTAGACACAAATGGATCCCATTTGTCTGACAGACCATCAGCTTAACTAGAAACTTTATCTTCCATGGATGTGGTAATGCCATGAGTGTGCAACTCACTCATCAGATGAAAGAAACGATAAATGATATCAACCAAGCTCTCATTCACAATTGAAGAAAAATTTTCAAATTCCTTCTTAAGAGCTTTAGCCTTTAGTGCTTTTAGAGTTGAATTTCCTTCATATCTCTTTTCCAAGGCTTCCCATAATTTCTTAGACTGCTTGTTCTCAGAGAACTGATGAAATATATCCTTAGGTGTAGACTGAGTCAACATGGCATATGCTTTCTTTTAAGCAATATCCAGAGTCTTCAAAGATTACCTTATTCCTCCCATAGTCAATTTAACTCCATTAGCACTGACTGGTATCGTGTAACCAGTCTCAATGGATGTCTAAAGGTTTGGGTCAACTCCATTCAAGTAGATTTCAAACCACAATTTCCACTATGGGTAATCATCCAAAGTTAACAGCTTTGGCGGCTTGTTGTGGTTTCCAATCTCATTTTCCAGAAGTAGAAGATTCTGGACACACGAGTCCTTTCTAGCAGTGAATGCAGCAAACTGGTCTTCCATTGCTTTAAACTTGGTAAACTTAGAATAGGACATATTCACTCGTGTGAATGAGCTATGCGAATGAGTCACTCGTGCGAATGAAGGATACAAATGAATTCAATCATGAGATTAGATTCAGTCGTGCGAATGAAAAGGATGATTGTAATCAACTGACTTGAGCTGCTTAACCATGTGAATGAGAGATACGACTGAGTTCAGTCGTACGAATGAGAGTATACGAATGGGTTCAGTCATATGAATGGGCCAATCGTGCGACTGAAGGCTGTTGTGTTTGAAAAATTGAATATTTTGAACACTTTGACTCAAAATACGAATTTTCCAGAAACCCTAATCTTCCGTTTGATGAACAATCGAAACTTTAACACGTGCAAACATCAAAAACATTTTTTGGAGCAAAAAGGTGACTCTTTTGATTGAAAATGTAGGTTTTAACACCAAAACCAATTGAATTCACACAAAATCACGAGCCAAAGCTCTGATACCACTTGTTAGGACCTTTTCGTACGGAGTATTAACGGATTCTGCGTGTGACCAGATCAAATAGTGCGGAATCCTATTTGATTGGGGATCCAATCAGTGAGAACGACGACCTGATCGATCTAACAATGTAACAAACATTAAGAATTGATTAGAAATCGATCAGGAACGAACTATGAAGTTGGATAGTTGTTTTGTACGCTCTGGACGGCTAGGGTTTGTAAATATTCTAAGTCCTTATTTTTCCACGAATTATGTGGTATTTATAGATTTATAGTTTTCATTCGTACGACTGAAACATTAGCATGGTTCAGTTGTGCCACTGACTTATGAGGATGGTTCATACGCACGACTGAAGGTTCAGTCGTGCCACTGAATCAATCATATGTCTCAGTCATACGACTGATCCAGTCTCCTGGTTCAGTCGTGCGACTGGTCCATAAGTATGATTCATTCATGCGTATGGTTCATAAGTATGGTCCATTAGCATGAATAACCACCCGACTAAGTTGAACATATTTCTTAATCATTATTGACTTAAAACCATGTATAACAACCTCAAACCTGTATAAGATGTTCATATACATGAATTATATCAAATACAATAATAATATGAAATATTCAAAGACAAATAAACATGAAAAGCATATCATATTTCATTAAGTAGTTACATTACACATGTGCAAGAAATGAAAGACTTTTATACTAAGAACATAAACTAGGTGTATGATGTATCAACAACTTTTTCAATCAATACTATTTAATCTCTGACATGAAAAACCATTCTACCAAAAAATGTTATTTTAACAAATATTGTTCTGTCTATGATATGACTAACCATAACACATTTGATTGTTTCTTCAAACAAAAAGACTTGAGAATTCCACAAAATAATCCCATCTCACAAACATCATCTGTGAAGCCTAAAATCAGAAGTCAAAGAAATAAAAATCACAACAACAAACAAACTCATTATTTTCATAACTCAGAAATGATGCTTGACAATCAAAAACATGTCCAATTTCTCAAAAGAAATAGAGATCAAAGCTTGGAATACTCTTCTAACTCCACTGATGGAGTTGATGAGATGAAATCAGCTAACCATCAGATATCAATCGGAAATTCATCCTCTAAGTCATAATTTAGAGGAAAATATCAAGAAGTTACAGTCATGGATAAGAACGGGAAACCCAAGACCATCATGGCTTGGGTTCCACATTCTAATTAGTTCGTTTCATGCTTGTAGGGTCGTCCATACAGGTCCTATTGCCTATAGTTCTTTTCATGCGTGAAGCAATGGCGTTTTTTAATATTAGTTGTCCTACTATAGATAAAATTAAACACAAGATAATTTAAGTATGTTAATAATCCGCATTAGATTTGTACTTTCTCACAACAACAATTTGTAAAATGTAATGAGAGTTTTATGTCGTTTCATTGACCTTTTTATCAATAAGGTTAGGACTGATCCAAAAAATAAAAAAAGTGATATGTCTTTTCACGTAAGACAAAGAAAATAAGTATTCAAAAATTTTCTAAATATTTCTTAAATAATTTCATTATAAATTTTTGTATATAACAATATGTAAACTAAATCTACATCAAATATGTCAATATGTCAATTTATTGATTTAAGTTTTCCTTTCCTTTTAGATAAAGAATGTGGTTACTAATTGAATAATAAATATTATATGTAATGAAGTATTCAAAAATTTATAAAATAGTAATCAACACGATCAAATTTAAAGGATCACATCGTACTTGTATTGTTGGTAGAAATTTGTGAGATCAACAAAATCTTTAATCACATGCATGTGTGACAAAGGAGTAATGTATGTAACCTTACCGGTGTCTATTTCAATGGGCCTTAAGCATGGAACTGTGTTAGTCCCATCAATGTTCATGGAACAAGAGCCGTATATTCTTACACCGTAAAAAGAAGAAACTTGTGTCCTTTAGCAAACTGCTTCGCCTTGTGCCGTAACTACACCTGTTACGGGTGTGATGGCATATATTTATATAACAATATTAATTTAAATCTACAAAAATTATGTCAATTTATTAATGTTAACTTTTTTTCCACCCATTTATCATATGGGTTTATAAGTTAGTATATAATAAAATACTTAAATTTGAGAAACAAACCAATATATTAAAGCATCTTTGACCATATGACACTATTGTAGAACACTTATATTTTCATTTTCCCAAAAACCATTTTACCGGAAAATAATGGTTAAACATTATAATAATATTCCTTAATTTAACTCCAAAAATCTATTTCTATTTCCTTTTAGTTTTCTAATATTTAAATAAATTTTTTCTCATATATTGGTTTTAAATTCATATTATAACTATTGATGCTAATTTTAGTCATAGATTTTAAAAGAAAATAGTAAAAACTTCCAAAAAGTATGAAGTTGTTTCAAACCATCTTAGATAAATACGATCATTCTATTACTATTATACCATTTAAATAGAAAAAGAAATAAATGAAATGAATCAATCTCATTGGTTGAACATTCTTCTCCTCGTTCTTGCATCTTTTTAGTGTTCTTGAATGAAACTCATCCCATACACACATATATAGGTTAGGGTTTACTTAAAAAACAAATTTAATTTAGGAACTTAAAAACTATTCTCTTCGAAAATTTAATCGACTATAACTTTTTCATACGTTATTATTATTTTAAATGTATTATTAAATCATAATTTTTTTTGTCTTTCATTTTCATATAATGTTTCTATATTAAAAATGAAATAGAATTATACGTCAATACTACATATATGTGTGTAGTATTATGATAGAATACATATATAATATGATATGCTACACATGTGTAGTTTTATATTGTACATGTATGCAACACATGTAATATAATGTAACTTTTTTTTAAAAATAATATCGTATGAAAGGTTATAGGCATTTAAAGGAAAAAATGGATTAGTTCTAAAATTAAAACTAGTTCTCATATGATCATTTACCTACATATACTGCGAGACCGGTGAAGGGTGCTCACTTACAACACAACAACACAAAGATGAGAGTTACTTATCTTAATCAAACAGTGAGACTAGATTAACCATAATAGATGATACAAAGAACACAAGTAAGTAAGAGATAGAACAAAAGAACAAGATACACAAGGAGATGGTTTTTCAAGATTGTAGTATATTGCTTTCTCAAGTTCTATTACAAGTGTTACAAAGTATAAAGGAAAGTTACAAGTACTTGAGATACATATACTACATCCTACAGCCGACCATACTTTGAAGGCCAGCTGGATACAATTGACTAGACATAAAACAAAATCAATTGTAGAGTCAAAAGGCAGATTGCCTTTTGACTTGTGACTATGACATGCCATAGCTCACATCCTAATATATTACAAAAAGGAAAAAGTACATGAAGTAGAAAGTTACAAACTCAAGACCTCAATGTATAGTTACCAAAAGCATGGACCTTTTCACCAACTCATGTAAGTTGGTGA
>BJCM01261753.1:0-12777 GCA_018326385.1 Flaveria bidentis
AAGGACACCGCCCCACCAAAGCCTCAGAAAACTTTGGCGAATGCCCTGTTTGGGAAAATCGCTCAGAGCTTGGGAGAAGCTTTTGGGTTGTCCCCACGCTAGAAGGCGGTTATCGAATGCTTGCAAGGTCCTCATGCCCAAGATTTTCTGACTGTTATCCCGATTGATGGGTTCGGCCAATGTATGTCTGCTGTTGAATATAGGACCATTCTTAAGTACTGTTTGATGATCCCAATGTACCCTGAAGACGAAACATGTCCGATCTGTCACAAAGCCTGTCTGGATAAATTTGGGGAACATGCAGTTCATTGCAAGGAGCTTTCTGGGTTCAAATACCGACATGACTGGGTGAGGGTTGTCCTGTGGGACATCTTAAGGCGGGCTGGAATATCAGCAAAAAAGGAAGCCCCTGTGAACTTCCTTACAGACCCCGCGATGGGGAGATCCACTTTGCGACTGGCGGATTTGCTCGTCTTTGGCTGGGCCCAAGGGAAACACGCTTGTGTTGACCTTACTGGGGTATCCCCCCCTAGTGGGATTGAGGGATAATGGGTTTGTAGCTGGACAGACAACTAAAACGGCTGAAGCGAGAAAGGTGGAAAATCATGCTAAGGCATGTGAAGAAAACCAACATGTTTTTGTCCCTTTGTCTTTCGATACATTTGGCTCCTTGGCTCCGGAGGCTATTCGTTTCTTGACCAGGGTCCAGCGGGTTGTTCATAGCAATGTCTCGACTCCACAGGGGCAAGGATATGTGTTTAGTATATTAGGGTTCGCAATTCAGAAAGGGGTGGCGGCGCAGCTTGTGGCCCGCCTACCTGCTATCATGATGTAATTGGTTCAAATCACAATTTCCACAAGGATATTTAATTGAAAATAATAATAATAATAATAATAATAATAATAATAATAATAATAATAATAATAATAATAATAATAGTGATAATAATAATTTTACAATAACAGTTTTAATGATTATTATAATATACTATATACATTAGATATATTAAATTGAGAAAATAATATAGTTCTTAGAAAATAAAAATGCGATGGTCATATGTCAATGTTTTTTAGTTTTTTCATTAGAGATATTTTAAACTTTTTTAAATAATAAGTTTTTTTATGTGACAACTAATCAAATATGTTTTCTTTTTTATAAGGCTTTTTATTGGTGATGTTTTGATAATCTAGGATGGATCAAATATTTGGTAGTAAAAGACAAACACCGAAAGTTAAAGGTCCAAATTGGAAATTTGTGAAAACCAGAGTGATCAAAAGGATTAGACCATAACAGGCGTTGGTGTAAGCCGGTGGCTACAGAAGCTTCACGATGATGACAACCATGAAGATAACGATGAATGCTCCCCCAACGTTTCTTCAATTGAAACTCTACAATGTAACTTTTGTAAAACCTAACTTTATTGTCCTTTCATTTCCATAGATTGATTATTGATATTATATGAACTTTCTAGTGTTCGAGTTGCTAATGGCAATCATGTGAATCCGATGCAAAATTAACCGGTAATGAATTGAATAAGCTATGATTATATGTAGCGAACGATTAGCTAAATTTGGATTACATTTCGTCTGTTTGAGCGGTTGAGATTATTTAGCTGTAATGTGTGAAATTCTGTAGTGTTACGTGTTGCTAATTGCAATCATGTGAATCCGATGCAAAATTAACCGGTAATGAATAGAATAGCATGTGATTATCATGCTGAACGATTAGTCGATTAGCTAAATTTGGATTGCATTTTGAACTGTTTGAACGGTTGAAGATTGTTAGCTGTAATGTGTGTTGACTGTTGACTGTTGCGTTGTTCTACATTCTACAGCATGCTACTGTTAAGAGTAGCAATGTAGGTGATTCAATCTGGCGTAATTTAGCACCTGCCAGTCTTTTCTCTGCAAAACAAAGTTTAGATGGAAGGTAAATTGATACTATCTGTTCATTGTTTCATTGATTACAAGTTAGTTTTCGGTAGTTTTACTAGATGTGTCAATTTTGACCAATTTGCATACCAGATGTCAAATTTGATCGATTTGCTTATGAATAAGTTGTTTTGGGAATTGGGTCATGTTTTATATCTAACGCGTCGGTTTATAAATTTAGCTACAAGGAAAAAAGGCCGGTTGAAAGTTTCCTAAAATGTATCTTATAACATTACAACATTATAACATTGTAAATTGCTTTATTAAAAACTTTAGATTATAATGTAATGATATGGCGTGATACCATATTTAGCGTATTGATATACATTACTTCTTTTTTATGAAAGGTAAAAAGAAGTGTTTAAGGCTCAACTCAACCTACATGTCCATTTCTTTACCTCTAGTTGGTCTGATACCATATTCAAAAATGGTGATTCCATGATTTGTCTAATGTTTTATACCTTTTGATTTATACAGGATACTGAAGTTCAGCAACTCCCATAATAGTCTCAACTCCTTTGTTAGACCACTATTAGCTGTAGAACCAGGTCAACCTGAGTCCTGACTGAACTTACAATAAAACTTATACTTTTAATCCATTAATGCAACTTACATTTCAGACTTTATTCATATATCACATTGCAGGTGTACAAGCTTCTATAACAGATGAAAATGTGGTAACAGTGAAAAATGCAAATGTACTTGTGGAATCGCAAGATGATGATAAGATGCAAGTGAGCTCTGAAGCATGACTTATACTACAAATTCCTTCTGCTACTTTCTGAGATTTTTATACTTATAAGAAAAAGATATACGTTCTTTAGTTTAAAGATATACACTCTAGTTAAAATAATATGGTTTTTGTCAACATTATAAGGATTAACACTACTTTTTTTATATATCATAATATTTTAGCAAAAAGAAAACTGAAACGAATACAAAGTGACTTTGTAGTTGAAAAGTAATACTAAGATATGATATAATAAGAGATTAATCTTTGTAGCTTGGTTCAAGCTATAGGATGTTTTGTGGGAGTTATGCCTAATTAGATCACTTAGAAAAATATATGTATGATCAGATTGTTGCCAATGTTGTGGGTTTTATTGTTTGCATTTGGATTTTGTTTCAGTTTAGTTGGACATTTACTGGGGATATTATGCTGGCAGGTAAAAGTGGAATTACCAGGGAAGGAAACACAAATAGTATTTGATAAAGTTTTGACAAATTTGGCTCGTACCGCACCACCAGTTCCAGGCTTCCGCCGACAAAAAGGAGGTAATCTGTCACTTGACTAAAAGAAGTCAACTGTCCCAGCTTATTAATCATAAGTTTTTATTTTCATTGTATTTTTCTCTGATTATTGTCTGGGCTACTGCTTACTAAAAATGTGCTATCTTCATAAATACTAAGCAATTTCAAATACTACCTATATAGTTCCATTGTATTGGTTTTATATGTTGATTGAAATTTCTGAGATTTGAATATTGAGAGCATGTGAAAAATATTAGACATTTATGTTGTCTGACATTAGTATTATGTGTAATTGAGTTGTTTTTGACTCTTTGGTGAACCTTATACTTTCAAGATGTTAATACCCAAGAATTTGATTATATGTACTCATTAGAATATGATCATAATTCGCAACAAGTTCAACGTCTGATACTAATATGCATTCCATAATATCAATTGACATCCTTGAAACCACTGTCCAGATTCTCTTTCCACCCTTACTAGTTCACCCTGTTGCCCCCTGGCATCGTATATACACATTTATTAAAGAAATTTAATATGAGTGAGGCTCTACCTGCAATCATATCATACACAAAGCTGATATCGGTTCAACTTGTTGATTATTGGATTATATTTACCTGTCGAGTTATTGGGTCCGACTATTTCAGTGATGCTTCTGCAGCTTTTAATGATTCCCTTTTTATTAGTGGAATGTGATCATGTCTATGCAGACATGAAATAGACATATTTGCACACATCATGTCTATGTGGGCAGGTCCATCAGTAAAATGCATGTTAACTAATGACAATGGCTAGAAATGTTAAAATCGGTTAGTGATTAGTAAAGGTGGATTTTAGATCCATTTATGAATGGTTAATTCAGGTATAACATGTCAAATGGGTAAAATATATAAAAAATTCTCAAAAGGAATAAAAGTTGTTAAAGAGTATGTAAATTTTAATGCATATAACCTTTTAAATTTTTTTAATTAAAAAAAATAGATTATTATTGAAATTAATATACTTTTAACCATATTGACAGTGGCGGACCCAAGTAGAAGGTTGGGGGGCAGCTGCCCCCTAATCACCTCACTTTCGCCTCCCATGGAAAAAATTTCTGAGTCCGCCACTGCATATTGATACAATAACTTTTTACTAATGATGATGACCAATTTATCATTGTCTACCCCATTCTTGCACTCTTACTATTAGTAAGTTACTTTTTCCTCACCATTCTTCCAAGTTTGGTACTCCTAACCCTGTTTTTCTTTTGCATGTGGATGGTGGCTTTCAGGGAAAACATCCAAGGTATCACACCATCTTTATAATTTCTTAATTTGCAAGAGACAAAATTAGATGTTTTTATTAACTTCTCCCACTAATAGTTTATCATTCAATTTCTGTAGTTACAAAGTTAGCCTCTATGCAACTGTTGAAACTTCTAATGACTGTCATTCTTGTTGTGATGATGATAGACAAGTGATTATAGATTTTGGAACCTCATACTATGTTGATATGAAATTTGTCTTTCCAAGAAAATGCAGTTTGTCATTCACTTCTACAATTACAGTGTGCCACTATGCAAAATTGATTGTACATTCGTAGTCTTTTGAGTCTTTTATTAATTTAAAACGTTTTGCAGGTCCCCAAAAGCTTTCTATTGTCGATTATTGGTGAAGATCGTGTTACAAAATTCGTCATTCAAGAAATAGTTAGCTCCACAATGGCAGATTATGTGAAGAAGGCAAGTTAATACTAGTGCTTTATTTGTCCGCTTCCTAAACCCACGATTTTAACCTCTATTGACCCAAAGTTTTCTCCGGGCCATGTGGACAGGTCACTTTGTATGGACCCTGTCTCTAGACATGGCACAATGGGTGGGTCGAGTTGGCTGGTAATGGGTCAAAACGGTTAATCATTAAGTTAATTGGGATTGTTAGTTCCGGAATGACTTTTAACATATTTGACCCATCTTTTTTTAATTTAATTATTTAACTTAACCTACTTGACCTATTTGAAATAATACATAATTTCAATCGACACATTTATAGGTAAATGACCCGTAATTGCCATATCTACATGTCCCCCGAAGATTACCTGAGCCCATTTACCATGGTTAAAAAAATATTTCTGGGTTAGAAACAATTTGCCAAACTTATGAAACATTTTGCAGAATAATATTTTGGTAAAGGACAACAGGGTCAACACCATTCAGTCTCTAGAAGAGCTACAAACATCATTTTCCCCTGGGATTGATTTTGGATTCAATGCAACGCTAGAGCTTGAAAAGCCAGATAATCAAACAAGTAGCTCGGACTCAACTGAAGTATGAAAACTAGAAGAAAAGAAAACCTTTTACATTGTTTATATCTTTTGATTGTCATACGAGACATATGATCATGTAAGTGACTTGTAATACACATTATTTTCACGGTTACATATATTTTTTTTCCAACAGGTTAAAGGCAAAAAGCCAGAGTGAGACTGAGGTATTATGTGTTTACCACTATACCACCACCTTAAATTTAATCCTCCTTTTTGAATATGCTAAATCTAATGTTCAACACTGTCAGCATTGATGTTTAAACGGGACTTTGACCTATTTCATCATATATAACGACGATGATAACATGCTACAAACCATGATTTCCCATGAAATTTGTATGCTTCTATATGAAAACAAACCTATAGACATAATTAGGATCCGAAATTCATCAAACAAAAACGGAACACACAGATTAAAACAAATTTCGTAAATCAACGTAGATATCACTTCCGGAGTTACGTGTGTCAGTTCATGACTTCACGGTAAGGCGAGCTGTGCGTGGACGGACAGGTGTCTTTGAAGGACTTACCCTGCATCAAAACAAAAGAGTCAAACAGGGAAATCCGGTGGCGGAATGAGTAACAGGTACATGTGAAAACAGATTAATTTTCTTGTTTATTTACGGGTCAGTTTGGGTCGTCGACCTGTCAACACCTATAAGTCTCCTTTTTGAATTTTGTAACTAATTAATGTGTTTAATATAACAACAAAATCTATATGATTAAATGTATGATGTAGTTTTCCGAAAACAGATCAAAATATGACATTGTAACCCCTTTAGACCAATTTGGCATGTTCTGTTTTTAGCCAATTTTTTAAATTTCACCAAATTGACCCGTTATCAATATATTCAAACCGGATTTATCTGTTTCAATTGTAAAAATTTGAAATGGGACAAAAGTACCTTATCGGCAATGATCCTAATACTGCACCACTACAGTTCAGAGCCGCAATTGCACTCTCAGCCTGAAAGATACACAATATAACCTTAAAAAACATATTCTAAATTTGAGCTAATCTTTTAGCTTAGAAGTTAGAACCAAAAACAGCTAATGATCTGTTTAAGGACGTAATACAACAGAGATGGTAGGAAATCAAAGATTTACACATCTTAAGTTCCGAAGAATTATATTGTAAATTATTTGACATAACTAAACCAGTGACATAGATAAATCAATGAAAGGATTGCCAAGTCTTCAAAAAGGGAAGTGGAATTTCGAAACATTAAGTTTCTCTTGATGTTAAGAGTTGAAATAGGACTCTTGTTTAGAACATAGAAATTGCATAATGATCTGATCTAATTTAACAAATATATTGAATATTTGAAGCAACACAACAAGCTAAAAGGAGTTTATAAAAAATACCCTCACAAACTCCACAAATGCAATACGAGATGAATGATGATAGTCTCCAAGCAATCTTAAACGGTAAACCTATAAATGCATAATCAAAAAGTTATAGTTAACATATCACATGGAACTGAAGTTATCAAAATTCTTAAGGAAGTTAGATATAAACCTCTCCACAAAATGATTCAAAGAAGAGTTTGACATCTGCCTGAGTAACCTTTCTGTCAATGTTAGTACAGTAAATAGTTCTTGCACACATTTCCCTTTCATCCTCAGACTAAACATAAACAATAGAAAAACAATAGAGTTAGAACAAGTGAACAAGCATACATACACAACTATTTAAACTTCTCTAGTTTTAGTAAAAGATTTAAGAATCTCACTCGGGGCAGAAAAGTTGGATTTACGGGTGCAATTGCAGTTTTTGAAGGCAGCACCCTAAGTGGGTAGTATCCGAGCACTGTTCCAGCAAGACTCAATGCATTCTTTGCCCCTTCTGCAAGTAGCATGAACAAAAGTTAATGCAATATCAAACCACAAACTAAATTTAGTAGACATAGAAAAGGTTATGCCTATATACCCTCGTCAGTGAACTCAATAAAAGCAAAACGAAGAACAGAATTAGGGTCACCACATACACGGCAATCAACAACCTATCGCCACAAATAACAAAACAACATTTAAAAGACCATGACATATACCAGCAAACACCAATATGATAACACAAACATATTGACTTATTCAGTTATTCACCTGCCCACAACTCATAAATAGTGATGCAAGTTGTTCTTCAGTAACCTAAACTCAAAACCATAACACAATAAAACAAAGTAAAGATTCAAATACCGTTTAGAAAACCGACATCATCACATTATACGAATCTTTACCTGCTGATCAATGTCAGATACATGAACTGTTCGCTTAATAGCATCTTCTTGTTGTGCCATGTTCGTTCGGCTATTCATTCTCCGCTTTCCATTACTAAAGCTACCTTTCTTCTAATCACAATTCACAAAACAATTAAAAGCACAATTAGCAACATAAACACAAGCACACAGCAAACCAAAAGAACACCTCAAACTATCATCTATCTATGTTCTTTTTACTAGCTAACATAAACATAAACAATGAATATGAAACAATACCCTTCCAGTTGAAATGCCATTGATGTTAGCAACATAACCAAATTGACCAGCAGCTGCTGGTGGTGGTGAATGCAACAAAACTCCATTATAACTATTGTTAGAGAGTGAAGGAGGCACAAATTCTTCAGCCATAGGATTCAATTTCGACAGTATTTCCTCCAAATCCCTAATTTCATCCTCATGATGTTTGTGATGATTCGAGAAGCCATTTCCATCAGGCGTTATCTTCTTCTCTTCATGAAAACTCTGACGATCGTCATCATCATTCAACCTAGAACTCACAATCGAAGATTCCGACTGATCGTTCACCACACCGTTCTCAACAACCGCCATGAGATCGATCGATCGATCACCGACTGACACTCGTTACAACACTATTTCACCTGATTACACGAATCAAAACTCGATGATTAACGTTTTTGGATCAAAAGTAAACGAAAGGAAGCTGAAAACGTTGATTTGGATTACCTGTTTGACGTGGTCTAGAATGGAGTGCTCATTGATCGAAATTGGAGTGAAGGATGATGAATTGAGAGATTATTGCAGTGTGATTGATGTGAATGATATGAAATCAACAGAATCTGAGGGGAGATAGATAAGCTTTTTGTTCGATGACGATGAATCAATGTTTCATTCAATCATTGTTTGAAGGAGACCTGAGGGTGGTTTGTTGTTCATATGGTCCGTTTTGAGTTTTGACATTAAGCTTCTTTGATATAGCACAAGGTCCAAGAAGGGGTCCGTGATGATTTTAACATTTTGCATTAGATTAAGCGATTATTTAATAACTCTTGAATAATTAAGTGTTAAACTAATAAAAGATTGAACATTTAGGTGGTGGGTTTCCCTTGGAACGGTGGGTGAGCTGGGTCACCAGCGTTATCTGTGTTCGCGGGCATGGGTGGCCTTTCGTCATTGGGTTTACCCGGGTGACCGGACTTAAAAATTATTTGTTGGCCTTTCAAAAAAAATAAGAGATTTGAACCATTAAAAGATCTGAACCATTAAGAGTTATTATATCGTTTAACTATTCGAATGCAAACGTCTGATCAATTCAAATAAGTGGTCTTAACCATTCAGCATTGGACCTCTTAACCATTCAGCACTGGTATAATGCTTAACCATTCAGCGGCAAATGTATAAACTTTTCAGATATTTGCTCGCGAAACACAGTCTGAACCATTATGTGTTGAACAATTCAGACATCTGAACCATTAAAAGGCTGTCAAATAGCCCCTAATATCCGTATGTTAAACGAGCTGAAATAGTGAATCTAAAATTACGAATATGAGATTATGAGGTAGTAAACATACTTAGACTTGAGAAGATTGAACCATGATATATATTGAAGCGAAGATGTTTTATAGTATGTAATCGTTAATTATAATTGTGTTTAACTTCGTGAATCTTTATATTTTAAAAATGTTTCCTTAGAAAAATCTGATGTTTAATGTATTTTAATTTTAGTAATGATTAACTATAAATAACTCTTATTAAAATATCTTTAATAAACATTTTATATAGTTTTAGAAAAAAGTTATTTGATTAACACAATAGTAAATAGACATTTATTAAGAAAACTATATTTATATAATAATTTATAACTTTTATTATTGTAAGAACATGTGTTTAAATATTAGGTGAATCTTAGATGAACAGCCTAGAAAAATAATATATGACATCTAAATATTTTTTATTTATTAGTATAGATTTCATGACTTATAATAATTTTTATGAGCAAGTAAACGTTCTTATTTTTATACTTTCATCTTTAAAGTTATCATCTGCGTTTTACGAGATTTGAAATCAAAACGATTTGATTAGGGAATGTATTGCTTTACTATCAAATATTCTCCATAGACAACTTTTAATGTTGTATAAAACAAACATCTACGAGGTATTAGTCTAGTAACATTGATTATTATCACCTACACAAATAGGGTACACTTAATACTATGAAACTAGAAGTTAATTAGGTTGGTTAGAACTTATAAGAAGAAAACTATTGTTTAGAAAATTATATATATATAAGCAAACCATTTATATTAACTCAAAACAACCGATGTTATTTGGTTCTAGAAATTAGATCATTATTGAATGGATGCATAATCCACACCTCATAACTTTAAACGATGTTTATTCTAATTGGTCATTTGTTGTTAAGCAATTCCAATTATATTAAATGACCTTGATAACACTTAAATCAAAACATATATTACTTTACTTTCTTGTAAATATAAATATATGAAAGATTAATATTGAATATAACTAGTTTCTTTTACCCGTCGTGCTTTGCTGAGACATCGTACACGACGTGATAGTATATACTACAAGCGGCTCAACTCGTTTCAAACTAAATTTATGTTAAAAGTAGAGTGATTCAAACTTATACTATTGAATGAAAACGTATTATATTTAACCCGACTCTTTTTCAAACAAAATTATGTCAAAACGCAGACAAACCCAAAACATACATGAAAAAACACATGCAACGATGTCGATGTTTGCAACGTGATAAAGTATATATTACAATCCACACTCGACTCGTTTTTCAACTAATTTTGTGTTGAAACATATTTATACCATTGAATGAAACATATTATATTTGACCCAACACATTTCTGAATTAAATTTACGTCGCAACGTGCATATCGTTGAATGAAACGTATTGTATTCTATCCGGCACGTATGTTTACGTCTAGGCATATTTATACTATCAGACGAACATTTTATAATTGATTTGATCCACTATCCCAAACAATAAACAAAATTTAATTTCCAAAAAATAACAAATACAATAAAAGACAAAAATAATTGTTCATTTAGTTTCTAAAGAAATACAAAAATATTTATAAATCTTGTGGCCAATGTTGAAGAGACCATGAAACAGGACAAAAAGCAGAAATATTAAAAATTGTTGTGGACAAAGTTGAAGAAACCAAACTCTCCTATTCATTTCATTTGGTTTATTAATATTATGTAATATTATGTAATTATAAACACAATTACTATTATAACAATGTTTGTGTTTGTTTTTTCGGTTTGTATGATGGAATCAAATAAGGGTGATAAACTCAGGAACCGGAAAAAACCAGTTTGATAGGAATCAGTTTTGGTTCCTGCCACCATCGGTTTGACATCAATTTGTAACCTTCTTTGTTGAAACTGGTTTTAAACCGATTTTAACTCAAACCAAACTGGTCAGATTTGAATGCTTATCTCTCTTAAATTTGGTTCCACTAAAACGCGATTAATGTTGACCCATACTAAAAAGGTTTGGAACTAGAACCGAACATGAAAAATAACCGGTTTGATCACCCTAGTCAGTCTAGACTACTAATCTAATATACTTGCCTAGAGATGCACAAAATAACCGGGTACGGACCCGACCCAGACCCGGGTTCGGGTACAACCCGATGGGAGGCATACCCTGTTCGAACCCGTTTAAACCCATAGGGTTGGAACCGGGTTTAGTTTTTGAGTCTTTTAGCGAACCCGACCTGACCCGAACCCGACCTGGTCTAAACCCGAATTGAACCCGGTATTGGACATAAAAAAAGAAAAGAAAATTAGAAAAAATAAACTAAACCGGTATTGTACCTGGTTCCGGACCCGACCCAACCCTACCCGGATGTGGCTGGTTGGGTTTTTCCGCAAGTGAACCCGACCCGTGTTCATCAATACTCGGGTACAAAAAAATCCGATTGGCCCCAACCCGGTTTGAACCGGTTTCGGGTCCGGCCACCCGAAATGTGCATCTCTATACTTGCCCAAAGTCTTTAGAAAGAGCCCAAATGAACAGTTAGATGTTGTGGCAGTTTTGGGCCTCAATAATTTACTTAGTGAAGTGGGCTGAAGCTACACAAGTAATAAGATAACCTGGTGAAACTGGGTCTACGGTTTATAGTAGAATCACTGGTTGTGTCCAACTTTTCATTATCTAAAGCTGCAAATAGCATCAACTTTTTAAAAAGTATTTTTATTTAATAAATAGTAATTTTTACAATTAGGTTATAACTATTGCTACGCCCTCGTGTTGTGGCCGTGACATAAAACGTGCCAAATAGCACTAATGACACACCATCGTCAGTGTTTACAATCGAAAAATCTTGTATTAAAAAATAAAAAATAAATAAAACCGAAACGAAAAAGTCTAGTTTTTCTCAGCGCTGCGCGGTGAGAACTTTGTCGTGTTTCTTCATACTATGTAGCGTTAGTGTGTTCATTATTGTAATGGCTTGTCAAAAATCATACAATCGTCTACCAAAATCTTTAAATCGTTCCAGTAGCGTTAAACCATACTAGAAATACCAAAACCACCCCCGACTGACTCAAAAAAAATACCAAAATCGCCTAAAAAATTACCAAAACGAACCAACCGCCCTAACAACTCAAAAAATACAAAAAAACAATTACCCAAAAAATGAGTACCACCAAATTATACACAATATACAACCCAATATGCATAACAAAGTTGGTAGTTAGTATTACTTAAAAAGAAAAACATAAAGTTAGACTTTTACTAACCCGACTTATTTTGTTAAATACGAACTTATTCTAACTTTGAAACGAAGGAAATGCTCTGAAGTAGGGGTGTGTTTTTTACCCGAACCCGAAAATCAAACCCGAACAAAATCAACCCGAACCCAATTAAGAACTAACCCGAGCAACCCAACCTGATTATTACACTAACCCGACCTGATTTTTATAAATGATTTGGTCTTTGGGTTGAGTTTGTAAGATTCGGGTCAACCCGATTAACCCGAATATTAGTTTTTAAAAAATTCCAAGATTT
>BJCM01261841.1:0-47236 GCA_018326385.1 Flaveria bidentis
GTAATAATAAAGTGAAAGAGCAATAAAGAAAAGAAGAGGAACATTAATAAAATGTTAACAAGTCTTGCAAGCTCATAGGAGGGACACAACCGTGTTGTCGTTAGCTCAACTGTGCTGCGGGTTAGCTACCCTATTATGCACACAGGGCCAATCAATTGAGATTGGCAGGACCCTTGTAGCGCACCCTAGGTGATTGGGTCGGCCTTGTACACAGTACACAGAACCCTTTCGGGGGATACAATTGACCCTTTCGAGGGATATAGATGGCCCATCACCCGTTTTCCATCGCGCACATAGTTGGGGTATTGCTCATTGGTCCACATAGACAGTGAAAGGTAAATATAAAAGAGTATAGAGTAAACAAGGCATACAGTAAAGAGATAAAGCATTACCTGATTGTATAGTTAATGCGTGCTCACGTATAAAGAGATGAAGTTTTCATAAAAAGAGTATTTTCATATGTATACCTACAGAAAGTATTTTATTACCTTATAAAACTAGAACTCACTCAGAAACGCTGACTTTTATACATTTTCAGTTGGCAGGTAATTATTGCTGAGGATGGCACGAGGGCGAAGCTACTCGGCAGGAAAAGACTGACATCCATTCGTATTTTATGTTGTTGTTGTTTTGTAATACAGTAAAACAATTCTTTTGTAATTAGTTAAACAATGTTGTATTGGTTTAAATGAAATGAATGGTTTTTGATAAATTATTTCCGCTGCTTAAGATGGTATAATTATACTGTTTAATGTTTTAATTGTTGTGATTGACCAACTGTGAGGTTCCCGGGAACGGGGCCTTACACGGCTGCTCCGAGCACGGGTTTACACATCAAGAACTTCCAGAGACACACTACAAACACACACAAACCAGAAGCACACACAGGAAGACATCACACGCACCCACACGACCTCTTATGTTCGGGTTGACCCGAACACCCGAAACCCTAATGGACAGCAGTAAAACGAGCAAGAAAGGAACAACCAAGGTCGTCTACCTGCAAGGAAGAAGTAGACTAGGTTGAAGATGAAGTCTAGACGACGAAAACGAGATGAAATGGGGCGGTTTTGGTGCAAAAATGAAGATGTAAGGTGAAGAAGAAGAATGAAGAAGAAGTGAAGAAGATGAAGAAGAATGGCTGTGAATGGGGTTTTTATACCCATCCCAAGTTTGCAAAATGTCAATTTTAGTCCCTGCACTTAGCCCCCGAGTTTCCAAAGTTTGTCTCGGTTGAAAATGACTTAATTAGGCTAATTATATTCATAATAAAGATGTAATTAATGTTATTGGTATCTTAAAAATGATTTTATTAGTGACAATAATATTATATAAAAAAGATATATTAAGTGATAACGGTGATGAAATTTGTAAAAGTTTTAAGCATAGCACACGTTCACGAAGAAAGCACAAGCATAAGGATGATATAACAAGTATGATATCCACACAATGAGTTAATAAAGATGAGGAATGAATGGTCAAAGAAAAACTAACGGAAAACCACGTTAATTGACGGACCTTGTGGTGACGGATGTCACAAATTATTACCATAATCATTTCAAAGTCAAGATAATAAACATAAATCAACATAAACCCATAAACATAAGGTTTGATTAATATGATCAGTGGAGGCTTAGATCTATACCATGGCTGCAACATACGTTACCATGCAAATGAAAAAGCTACATCATAGCCAAAAGCCACAGATGAATAGTAGAGAATAAACAAAAGGTAAAGCGATAGCAGTAAGCCTCAGGTGGGGAAATGTCGACCATCATAGAGATAATTGACCAGTGGAAGACATGATTCGACAAAGGGAACAACGGGAAACACTTGTTAGACACGTAATCAACCGCACCTCCATGGCCACCTACCCAACATCGGCCACCATGATTACCCACCAAATCAAAGAACCCCAACCAGAATCCTAGAATCCCCCTTAGAACGACAACCGCCACTGAAACCCTAAAACCAAAGTTAGAGAAAAGTTTGATGGCCAGTCAACCAGAACCCAAGCAAAGAAGACCGTCGGCCGCCTCGTGAATCCTACCATCTCAAAACCCAAAATCAAGTCGGATAAAAGGGGAAACAAACACAACACCGCCACAAATGAACATCATGAACACCCACGCTTTTCTCTCTCCGCCGTGTGAAGGTAGAAGGAACAGAGCGGCGACAACCGATGGTAACCGACTCCAAACCACACCAGAGCTCTATTCCGTACAAACTCATTTTTTCTCTCTACAAAAGATCAAGATATCACTTGTTATAAATGATGACTGAGAAACAAATAAATTAAAAAAAAATTAAAAAACCTCAAAAAAAAGTTATCTGATCAAACAACCACAATCCACAAACCCACTTTTCCTTTGAATTGGTTTTTAAGCATTATTTAATAACTAGTAAGATATAATCTTAGAAACTAACAAATCAACCTCTAAAATAACCGTACTACACAAACTCATATGTAATAAATTTATATCTTTTAATAAAAGTTTCATGGTGATAACAATTTAATATTTTATCTTAGTCTTTTGACATTGTATCCTTAGAAATATCTTAGTTAACTTTTTCACATTTAAAAAATGTTCGATTAAATCAAGCACAAACTGGATAAGGATAATCCATCTGTAATTAGAGTGATAAACTTCAATTCGTAATAATATTAAAATTTTTAAATATGCTAAATAATATTAAAATTTTTAAATATGCTGGTAGCAAATTGGTGCAAGTTATTGTGACGTAAACTTTGTGAGACATGATAGAAAGTATAAAATGTAGTCGTTGAAAATTAAAGAAAAAATAAAACAAAATCAAACTTTACAGAAATGAATTTTTTTAAAACTATAAGAAGATATTACTTCCACGTAATTCTACAATGTTTATTACAAAATTTCGTAATTAGGTGGATGTGCAACAAACGTGGACTTGACGACTCTTCACGATTTTTACAATTGCGTGATCGTCGAGAAATACGTGACAATCCCCTGATCTGGCAGATAAGCACTTACTCTACATCAAACCGATCGCGACCTTTAATCCCCCGGGCCCCACCCTCAATCCTTAATCGACGTCTCTCCTTTCACCTCTACGGTGGACCCTCACGTACCCTAAAACGCTCTACCTCGGATCTACATTTACAAATGCATGTGTATAGTATATAAAGCTCAACGAACATATCCCGATTTGATAAGAAAAATCAGCATTTCGTTGTAAAAATCTAAGGTAAGTTCATAGTTATTGAGCTTTTCACATGAGTTTTTAGTACAATTTGTTGTGTGTTTGCTTTATTAATGGTTTGTTAGATTCAGATCTGTAGAATGTTTGGTGTGAATGATGCTTCACTAGTTCGTTAGTGTTTAGCTTTCGTTGATCTGATTGTTTCGTAATTTTGAAGATTCATCATGTAGTTGGTGGAAAAGTTATTATAATGTTGTTCGGATGTATTTGATCGGCTATTTAATCGGAAGTTGTAGCATTTTGGAATTCATCAAACTGTTGTAGGAAGGCTTAGGGTTTTAGTTCGAATTGAAGAGCAAATTAGGTAAACTGAATCGGAGATTTGATCTTCCGGTGATTGTTTTGTTAAGTTAGTTTGATTTGTGTTGAAATTGTGTAGATGTATTTTTGGTTTGATGTAATTGGAATCGTTTTGATATGAGGAATGTGTTAATGGTTTGTGAATTTGTTAATGAAGAAGTGATCTGAAGAATATGGCTACTGAAGGTGCTACTGGAGCAAACGGTGCTACTACCAGACCGCCTCCAAATCCATCCCCTTTACGTACTGCTAAGTTTTTCCAGGTATACTGTTGAAATTGCTTGAAAATTGAGAATGATCTTGCTATTTTTCCATGTTTTACTGTAAAATTTGGTCTAAGTTAGATGGATTATATGCAAAATCATGGTGTTTGTTTGTGATATGTATATTTTTGGTTCTAAGATGAATATTGTCTGGTGTTTATAGGCGAACATGAGGATACTAGTTACTGGAGGAGCTGGTTTCATTGGCTCTCACCTAGTAGACAGATTGATGGAGAATGAAAAGAACGAGGTACGCGTTACTTAAGAAGTATTATGATGGGATTAGTTTCCTTTTGTCATTTGGAAGATGCATTTGAGGTCAAGTTGATCAGCATTATAAAAATGCATCTGTGTTTGAAGGCGTCTTGTTGTTTTTCTTAGGTGGTGGTTGTAGATAATTTCTTCACTGGATCAAAAGACAATCTAAGACAATGGATTGGTCACCCAAGATTTGAGCTTATTCGTCATGGTATGTGGTCCTTCTGCTTTTGTACAGCCATTCACTATTACTGCAAGCTTAGAGTTGTATTGTATAGTTAAGTAGTAAAAATGTATTATTTTGTTGAATGCCACTAGACCTATATGTATTCATAATTCAGTTGTAGTTTGTTACATCATTGCTTAATTTAATGTATCCATATCCATATATATACCATCAATTTTGATTGCTTTTCCCCCATCTATCCAGCGATTTCGGCAAGAAGGGTTTATGATATTGTAAGACAAATTTGTTGTCATGTTTACTAGGATACGAATAGTTTCCTTGGAAGTCAAGTGTTCTTAAGGGTACATAATAACACAACCTGCACATTCTGTTTGCCTTAACTTCATTTATTTTCTTTCGGATGCAGATGTCACAGAACCATTGTTGGTTGAGGTGGATCAAATCTACCATCTTGCCTGCCCTGCCTCTCCAATTTTCTATAAATATAATCCTGTCAAGGTAATCACACCCAAGTTCAGTTACTATTGCATTACTTTGATTTCCCATTTCTGTTTTCATCTTGGTTTATCTTCTTCATTATATCTATTATTACACAGACAATCAAGACAAATGTGATTGGAACTTTGAACATGTTGGGACTTGCCAAACGAGTTGGAGCAAGGTTTGATAATCGAAACTTTCTTGATCTATTTGTTGCAGTATTCTTCTCTTAGCTAACTGTTGTTCCTTCACCTACAGAATTCTGCTGACTTCAACTTCAGAGGTTTATGGAGATCCTCTTGTGCATCCTCAGGATGAGAGCTATTGGGGAAATGTCAACCCTATTGGTATTGCTTTTGAACCACTTGTTTCGTTTGTTATTATAAGTAGAGTGTTTTCTAAACAACATTTATGTGAATTGCAGGAGTTAGGAGCTGTTATGATGAAGGAAAGCGAGTAGCTGAGACGTTGATGTTTGACTATCATAGACAACACGGGATAGGTGAATAAGACATATGAATGCATGTGTGTTCAGTATTTTGAAATTATTAAATAGCTAATCAAGTTTACTATTCCAATTGTTTTCTTTAACAGAAATACGGATTGCTAGGATCTTCAATACATATGGACCAAGGATGAACATCGACGATGGTCGTGTCGTCAGCAATTTCATAGCTCAAGCTATCCGGTATAACCTGCTTATACAACACTGCTTATTTTGTTAAAAAGAAAAAGAAAAGTTTTTTAGCTTGTAATAGTTACTCCATTATTGGTCATTGCTTACTTGTGATGGGTCCAATGCAGCAATGAACCTTTAACTGTTCAATCACCGGGAACTCAGACCCGAAGCTTTTGTTACGTCTCTGACATGGTAAAGCTAAAACTGTTAAAAATATCTTGTACATTGACTAGTTGACTACCTTCAGTTTATTTAGCACGTCCCCTGTCCCTTTTTATCAGGTTGATGGCCTTATTCGACTTATGGAAGGAAATAATACAGGCCCGATCAACCTTGGAAATCCAGGTCAGAATTAATTTAATGCATATATTCTTTTATGTAAACATCTATTTCTGAGTTTTAATAAAGTTGTATAGGATGACTAATTCTATGTTTTTTCCGCTCAGGTGAATTCACCATGCTAGAACTTGCAGAGAATGTGAAAGAAGTTAGTTCTGAATATTTTTTTATTTCTGGTTTGTGAAATGTCAAAAATGCTCTTCAATGTGGGTATTAATATAGATATGAAAATGAAATATGGCAGCTGATAAACCCAGAAGTGAAGATAATACATGTGGAAAACACACCTGATGATCCTCGTCAAAGAAAACCGGTGATAACCAAGGCAAAGGAGGTGCTTGATTGGGAGCCGACTATCAAACTACGCGATGGGCTTCCACGCATGGAGGAGGACTTCCGTAAGAGGCTCGGAATACCCAGGACTGCATGAGAGTAATATGAGTGTGTAATGCCCCCTTTTTTACTCATTTTGTTTGTTGTTTTCTTTTTGGGGGAAATGAATGTTTTGGTCTGGGTCTGGTCTGGTATCATCAGATCAGATGAGGTTATATGTTGAAAAAGATTTGGTTACGATGGTTTGCCCTATAGCAATATCGCTAGTCGTATGTAACACAACCGCGTCTGTGACTGTTCAACTTTATATCATACAACTTCTTGATGCAACATCAACTTGGTATCCGGAACAAACAAGGTCATCAACTGTTTCTTCATCAACTAAAGCACATTTTCTGATAAGAACTTCATTTTTTAGTTTGAAGCAAATTCTTTGGGGGGTTTTGGGGTGTGTGTGTATTGGGTGGGGGTTGTTCCACAGTGGTGCGCCGCTAGTTCCCACGCCACACCGTTTGGCCATTTCACGGCATTTCCAAGCCGGGTGCCAGCGGGTGCTTCTTCCCCATTTTGAACCGTTGCAAAGAGCTGCCCCACCCCGCAAAACACACGGTTTGAGTACCCCTCTCACATGGTGTGGTTAGTAAAAAAATAGAGCTTGGTAGAAAAGAACATTTTTTATAATATATAAAATAATCGATCCGTTTGATCACTCTTGTGATAGCATCGACATGTAAAATTTCACTTATTTTGGTTTTGAAAAATTATTTTCATTGTTACATGAATGATAAACACTATTAGGTTTGTAATATATGCTTTTAATAAGAAAATTACAAGTTATGACGTACAATCCAAATTCACCATTTATTGGTCCAATTAACTTGGTACACCATAATTACCCTTTAACAGTTCATAAAAGATGTTAGGACTCGTTACTATCATTTTGACCTCAAGTTTGGATTAAATATTGAGACGTTTGACCTACGAACATTGTTAGAATTTGAATCGGAAAGAAAAGGAATTGAATTTGGAATGTAAAGAAATTGAAATCTAAAGGAATTGAATCCAATGAAGGAAATTTGAATTTCAAATACATTTGAGTGACATAATAATCATCGGCCTCCTATGCACCTGTCATTGTTATTGTTGATGACCACTGCCCGCCCACCGCCATAGACAATGAAACGCCAGCGACACCATTGCCCATTCTGATCATTATAGTCGATAATCTACCGGCAAACATCAACAAACCACCAACCACTGCCTTTGGGATTGTTGTTGACCACGCTCACCGCCGTTGCCACACACGCATTATGACACCCTATGTAAATCTCACATCGGTCGTCATAAGAAAGATGTTGGGTTTCATAAGTAATGTCTGACCTATAAAATCACCAACGTGTTTTGCGCGTATTGGTTGTGAATAAGATGAAAACCTCATAGTTAAGCATGCTCAGATGGCAACAATCTTGGGATGGGTGATTTCCATGTGAAGTTTCACTCGGACAACCAAAAACAAAACTGTGAGCTTCTCGTATGTAAAGCAAACAATATTGGTGGTGTGAGCGGGTCGGGATTTACAAATGTTATCATAGGCACTCTTATGTCATTTAGGATGGTGGGACAAACCTCACAGAGGATGGTGAGTTCTCGGGCTCATTGAGTACGATAAGTACAAAGGAGGGGGTGATTGTGACACCCTATGTAGATTAACATCGGCTATGGATAGTAGAGATGATGGGTTCATAAATAATGACTTGCCTTTAATATCACCAAGACGTTTTGAGCGTATTGATTGTCGATGAGATGAGAAGTCCATAGTTATGAGTACTTAAGGGGTAGTAATTCAGGGATGAGTGACCTACCTATAAAATTTTCATCAGGCAACACAAAAGTAAATCTGTGAGCTTCTCGTTAGCAAAACAAACAATAGCGGTGGTATAAGGGGTCGGGTGTTACACGCATGTCCCCCACCCCTCCCCTCGCCATCACATGTACTAACTGTCACACCCCAACCTCAAGATTGTCATAATTGCACAAAATCTCCACATAAGAATGATTCAGATGGTCATGAGTATATAACTAAAAGTACTAAAGTAAATTAATTAGTTTGACTAAGTGTTCAAGTGGGGTATGATGAATAAATTAATTATAGAACCAAGGTTCAACATTACCATTTCATACCATAATTCAAGCCTTTCAACATTGGTTTGAGGCTTGGTTTGGTTTCATCCACTTTCTTGATTTGTAGATCACTTAGTGTTTTGTAAAGATGAAAGAATGGAGTGTAAAAAACTTAAAATTTCATAAATATAACTTCAACACAAGCCTTCCAACATTAAAGTTGTTGGTGACTTCGTTTAGTATGTAAAAGTTTTAAAAATAAGACAAGAAAACATGTATGAAAGAATCAAGTATAATATTTTCAACTTGAACCTCAAAAATAAGGGTTTACCATACTTGTGTCACCTTGATGACTAAGTGGTTATGTCATAGAGGTTATTACAAGTGGTAAAAAATGAAGAATAAAGTGAGAAAGAAAGTATAAATAAATAAATAAATAAAACTAACAAATTGTTCTTGAAGATTTTTTGCAAAATATGAAGTTGATGGATGGAATGAGAGAGTTTAAGAGAAAGTTTGAAGTGATGAAAGTGATTAAAAGGGATTTGGGTTAGTATTTATAGATGAAAAGTATGGTTGGGTATTAATGTAAGTAGTTGGGGAGATAAATGGAGGGAAAATACAAAATTTTAATTTTAATCGTTTAACTTCTTTTATTTATTAATTTGCACCATAACTAATAATTAAGAATGATTATTTTAATATATGAATCATAAAAATAAAACTTATAAATAATTTTCTGAAAAAATATATAAGTCCCGATAAGTTGTTCGGTTTTGCGTTGAAGTGCGCATTTGTAATTGTTTAAGCGTTGCACAAACACATAATCAAGAAGAATTACATAAAAAAATATTTTTACTATGATCAAGTCTTGAGATTACAAGGATTGAATAAGAAGTAATTTTATATTTTAAAAAAATAAATGTAAAATACAGAACGTTACAGTATCCCCTACTTTAGGGAATTACATCCCGAAATTCATTTAGAAGAAGGTTCTAGGAGAAGATACGGGTACTTGATCTTGAATTGATCTTCATGTTCCCAAGTAAATTCTAGACCACGCGTTCCTTCCCAACGCACCTTAATAATTGGAATACGACTGCGTTTGAGTTGCTTCTCTCCACGATCCATGATTTCAATGGGTTTCCCAACAAAATGCATGGTATCGTCGACACATATGTCGTCAAGCGAAATTTGAAGTCCTTCGTCGGCTAGGCACTTCTTGAGATTAGAGACATGGAAAGTTGGGTGAACGTTTCTAAGTTCTTGTGATAGATCAAGTTGGTATGCCACCTTACCAATTCTTTCAAGAATCTTGAAAGGGCCTACATATCGAGGAGCAAGTTTTCATTTCTTACCAAAGCACACTACTCCTTTCCAAGGAGATACCTTGAGAAGTACGAGATCATAATTCCAAGGGCTTGTGCCGTTTATAGGCGTAACTCTTTTGTTAGCTTCTTGTAGCAAGTAAGTTGTCGCGAACTTGCAATATTTTAGTTGTTTTCTCTTGAATTATTTCGGGACAGGTGAATTGTGCCTCAACGATCTCGTGCCAAAAAATAGGTGAACGATTACAAAATGATCTAATGTAAGTGTCGTTCATGTTCGGATTCAGTTTTAGAATAGATTAGAATATCGTCAATGAACACAGTTACAAAATGATCCAAGTACGGTCTGCACATGCGGTTCATCAAGTCCATAAAAGTTGCGGGTGCATTGGTCAAACCAAAAGGCATAACCATGAACTCGTAATGACCATACCTTGTGCGAAAAGCGGTTTTTGGAATATCTTCTTCACGGATTCGAAGCTGATGATAACCAGATCGTAGGTCGATTTTTGAGAAATAAGTTGCTCCTTAGAGTTGGTCAAAGAGATCATCGATACGAGGAATAGGATAACAGTTTTTTACAGTGAGTTTATTGAGCTCACGATAATCAATGCACATGCGGAACGAACAATCCTTCTTTACAAAAAGGATTGGAGCACCCCAAGGGGATGAGCTAGGACGTATAAAGCCTTTATTAACCAACTCTTGAAGTTAACTAGCTAGCTCTTGTATTTTCGAGGGTGCAAGTCAGTAAGGAGATTTAGCAAACAGGTGTAGCACCGGGTATGAGATCAATCCGAAAATCAATGGAATGAGCGGGAGGAAGGCCGGGTAGATCTTCAGGGAACATGTCGGGAAAGTCAGAAAATGATTGGAATGTCTTTCACACTCTTTCTCTTTTATTTTATTTGATTTTTTTCACCATTTAAATGAAATCTGGAATCCTTCATCCGAAGGATTTTAAGAAATCTAATTTTTTTCAATTAAATATGTTAAGAATGAAATTCAAATTTCAATTCGAACACATTCTGCCAATGAAACACATTGACAATTATGTTAAAATAGAATTGCAATTCAACTAAGTTCTTTTAAATTCATGCATATCAAACGCATCAGTTCACTTCTTTTTTACAATTTGGTTGAATTTCCCATTAACACAGCATATTCAAAACTTTGTGTTTGATTAGAGCATGATTAACCAGTTTAAACATCTAATCTACAAAATAGACGAGGTTTATAAATTGTAAAAAAGTTTATGAACAACTTCTACATGTCACATTAGATTTTTTAGTAGTATACATTATATTGATGGAAAGTATGATACATTTTACTGTTTTTGTTCATTAAGGTTTTTTATCTTATTAGTTTTTATTACAAACATTTTTAAGGCTTTTAATGTAGCAATCTATATGGCACATGCAATACATGTCATAAAACTATGTATACATATAGTAGTATAAAACAAAAGGAAATATATAATAAAATTATTGTAACCATAATTTAAGTTCGAGTTTGACCATTGTAGCATGTGTTACAGTTATGACATTAATTTGGTTATATACATAAAAAAAATTATGTCATAATTTGAATACAAATCCCTTTTTAACAATATTTTTATCAAGACATCAAATTAAACATAAATATAGTTAAACACATAAAAGGAAGGTATGAAGTTATAGTTTCTTAGTTTTGAAAATCAAAACGTAGATACAAAATAATATTATGTGTTACACATTGCAACGTAAACAAGATTTAACATTGAAACAAGAAGCTTGTTAAGGAAGCAAGTAACAAAGAAAAGAAAATAGTTTAAACTTATCCTGCGAAAGCAAACTCAACCGCAAGAGAGCTAACTCATATGATAATAAATATACATGTTTTCAATATATATTTCTTTGCATTTTAAGTTATTCTTATACAAAATTCATAATTTAGACACTTATTTGTGTTTTATTTGATTTTTGTAGTTTTCGGATAAAGCTCGTGATTTTTGTGAAGAAAAACCCAAGATCTGAAGAAGTTTAAGAAGAAAAATACTTTTGATATGACCATATTAAAGCTGAATATGACCACATAAGTTGTTGAATCCCAGATAACTAATTTTTTATATTGAATATGGTCATATCACTTCAGATATGGCCATATGCGGGTAGAAAGCGGGTTTATAACCCTAGTACAACTCATTTCCAACATAATTTTTATTTCTTTCAAAACCCTAGCCTCCCTTAAACCTTTAGGTGTATTTGAGCATTTCTCTTAAGAGTTTTTGGAAGATTTGAAGGTCAAGATCAAAGATTTCACACTTACAAGAAGGATCTAACATCATCCACCCATTTCTACTCAAAATTGGTTTGAATTCCTCTATATCGACTATGAGTTATTCTATGTTCTTAAGTTTGGGTGTGTCTTTTGTAAGCCTAGTGAGCTAAACTCTTATTATCACTTGGATGAGATGAAATTTAGCATGATTTAACAACTTGTACATGACTTTTGGTGTTGTTTATGTTAATGTCATGATAAATCTTGAATATTTTTCAATAATTATGTGTATTTATTCTAGTTTGATGAAATGTTCAACATTGTGGGTGTTGCAAGCATGTTATGTTAAAAAACCTCGTGTTCTTACAAGATTTATGCATATGATTGCATCTTTTATATGAATGGTGAATGAAGATTGGGGGTTTAGTAAGAATGGGTAGATATGCAACCTTATACTTATATTTGAGAAAACCATTCATGAATCTCTCTTATCATTAGTTATGAATTGATTTTGTAATCATGGTTTGATGTCCATGAGTTAAAGGGTAGTTATAGTTTTTCCTATTTTACGTAAATTGAGGTGATTGTCATGTGTTTATCGTGTTAACTTTCCAAAAAATTATGGAATTATGTAACCCTAACGGGAGTCTAATTCTTTAATATTGACATAATTATATCATTAGTTCTTCATGTCACAACTTTAGGTGACTATTATGTGTTTACCATATAGCTTTCTGAAGGTTATATGTCTAGATATCTTTGACGGGGGTTTAGGCTACTTTCATGTTTCATGTTTAAAAATGGTCTCACCTCGAGTTTGTGCTAGATGTTAATTCTATGTTAAGTGGAATAAAAAGTACAAGTTGTATTTTTAATTGATTATGTATCTTCATCTTTACTTCCTTAATTTATTAGTTTCATTTGATAATCGTTTTAGTTAATTATAACATTTACAAATCCAAACTCAATTGATCGGTTAGATAGTGATGATGATTTGGTATGGGGAGCTATTGTGTCCATGGATCGATACTCGATTCTTAACTCAAGCTATATTACTATATGATAGGTGCGTTTGCCTATTGTGTGTAGTTAGTGTAAAGGTGATAATCATTTCTTTAAAATTAAAACAAATTGTATGAATTTTCATATAAAATTATATATATACTTTACACACATCAGTAACCAAACAAACCACCAACGACTTTATCATTAACTTTTGGAATTTATAAACTTATATACAGAGAAAAAATCGGTGGCATTCCATTGGCCATCAACAATGCTAATTTAGTGTAAAATTTAAATAATACTAAATGTAGTTAACTATAGAAAATAAAATTTAAATAATACTAACTACTAACTTTTTATGCATATTGGGTTGTATATTGTGCATAATTTGGTTGTACTTGTCTTTTTAGGCGTTTTTTTTTATCTTTTTAGGTGGTTTTTTATATTTTTTAGAGTGGTTGGTTGATTTTGGTATTTTTGTGTGTTTTTTTAGTTTTAGAGGGTGGTTTTTGTATGTTTGGTGTGGTTTAATGTTAGTGTGACGATTTAAAGATTTCGGTATTCAATTGTATGGTTTTCGACAAACCATAACGATAATTAACACACTAACGCTACATAATACAAAGAAAAACGACACAAATCCCACCGCGTAGCGTGGGGGAAAACTAGACTTTTTCGTTTCGGTTTAATTTTTATATTTTTTATTTTTTAATACAAGTTTTTTTTATTTTGGTGGACTTGATGGTGTGTTATTGGTGCTACTTTGCATAATTTTACGCTTGCCGTCGCATAATCTATGATCCTTAAACAATATACTATTTTGTTTTCATAAAATTCATATTGGGACGTCAAAAAAGAAAACAAACACATCAACAAATGGTTTTTCTAATAAAAGTTAACTAACGAAAGTTGATGGTTTAAGTTAAAACGTTATCTGTTAAAAACGCATATTAAATATAGTATGAGGGTCAAGTTGAAACATTAGAAAGTTAAAGGTTTAAGTTAAATATTTGTCATCAAACTTGAAAGTCTACAAATGATAATGGGTCAAATTTGAAAGTTTACAAAGTTGAGGGTTGAAGTTGAAAAAGGTTTACAAAATTATGAGGTCACATTTGAAAATCTACAAAGTTGATGAGTGAAATTGAGAAGGTAAAGATGTCGGTGGATTGCAAAGTGTGAGTTCTATTATATTATAAACTTTATATAATCTCTTTAAAATATTGTTCTTCTTGCTCTAGACTTCTACAAGATAACCCAATTCATTTTTACAACTTTTTAGAATATTCATTTTGAGTTCATATCCAATATATGTCGCACAAAAAAATCTTAATCTTATAGAAAAATAAGTCCAAATAAATAAATTATAATAATAGGAACAAGTGGATTGCTCGTCCACTCTATGAGGTGTTCTGCAACTTAGCTTGTCTACCATTTTGTTTCCTTTCAAACTAACCCAAAACAATATATTAACTTTTGGGAATACAAATCTCACAACCACAATTTTGATATAGTAATATATTAATGTTTTCAATTTTATATACACAAGATAATGACAATAATTGCTAACACCCAATCTCCACGTATATTTTATGTGCATTATTCACCTATCGTTTTCTTAGAAAGGGATGGTCTTGTCTCACTTTCTATATATACATTACCTCGATATATCACTTTTTTTTTGTATAACATGATTATATTGAATTTATGTTTAATTTTAAAATATTTTTCTAAATTAAAAAGTCAAACTCCACACGTCATATCAAATAATTGATCTAGTTTATTCTAACAATCTTACAATCTAACGTTGCACATTGGCTAAAATTAGTAATGCCATAAACTTATACATATAAGATATAAGACTTGTATCTCTTACGTACATTTTGAGAATAATGTAAATGAACTTTTTGAACTATACTCCTTAAACGATTTATGTAAGTCAAATGTAATAAAATTTAGAGTTTAATTCAATTTTCCGTCCTAAAATTTGAGAAAAGTAACTATTTTCCTTCAAAAAATTTAAAAAAAATATTATTTTACCTTCAAAATGTTTACAAGTTGTTTTAATTTCAGTTCAAAAACTTTAAAAACTTTATTATAGAATTAAATTAAAACAAGTAATGAAACTTTTGGACTGAGATTAAAACATGCATAAAACTTTTGGAGGTAAGTTGATGTTTATAATTTTTATGGAGGAAAATGGTTATTTTTATCAAACATCAGGAAGTAAAACCAAAATTAACTCTAAAATTTAATCCAACTCAAAAGCACGTTATATAAATGAATTTATCGTTCGGGTTGAAAGCACTTTATGATATTATATGTAGTGTATAAAGGATTTTTGTATCTTTTTTAATTGAAGATAAAAGCTCACAAATCAAACATACACAATACATATGAATAAACTTGAATTCACACCCTTTAGCTTAGTCATCTTGGCATCGCTTTATTAAACTCTTACGATAATTGTACTTTGAATTTTCTTGAACCCTAATTTCTCTATAGAAAATGTGTAACTATACATATTATAAAGGCAAAACGATTTTGAGGAATAAAATTTATGACCAAAAGGTTAATAATTGGTTCTCACTCAAGTCTAAAAACTTTAGTCTCAGGTTTAAACATTTTCTATACAAATATTTTAGATGGTCATTGCTAGTAAAACCGTGTATCTATACATGTTGGCATTGTAAAACAAACCATGTTAAAACAAAACCTTTTTCTGAATTTAATAAACATTATCATAACCATGATTTTAATACAAACAATTACGAATACAACTTAGAAAAGTATTAATAACATTATATTTTTTTACTATTGAATATACAGTCAAACATGCACAATAAATTTCACTATTATGTTAAGATCTAGAAAGGATGAGATTAATCCAAATATAACCTTTATCCTACGATTTAAAGAGGTCGCTCCGAAAATCAAATACAAAAAAAAAACTCTCCTTTTTTTAAAAGAAGAAAAAAAAACAAATATTATAGACAAATTTTTATAGAAGTAGATGATAAAGGAACATAAAAGTTTGGATAAACTACAAAAATAATGTAAAATTTAAGACCAAAAGTCCACCTAAAATTTATGCACATCTAGGACTCCATTGTGTAATATCTAAAAAAAGGCTTAGACTAAATTCTCAGGTAAACTAAAGGTACATCCAAAACTACAAGCAAATTTAAGAAGCAACTATCACTACACACCTACGCCTAAATACATCTTACATGAAGTGCAAGACAGAATGCAAAGGCCTAACGACTGCCTTTATTCTCTTCCCTAATAATCCTTAATTTTATCTAGCGTCTTCAAGAACTTCTATTATCGATCATGTCTTTATAAAATTACATGTCTAACAAATCATGTTTATTCTGCTCCTCTCAAATTAGTTTTGATCTTCTTGTGCTTCTCTTATCCTTCACAATGAGTAGGGGTGTTCATGGTTCGGTTTCAAACCGAGAAACCATCCAAACCGGTCATTAGTTTTGTTTTGCGGTTGGTTTTCTTCCTACACTTTAGGTCGTTTGATTTCAAATGTTCAAACCAAAGTGAATGGTTTGGCTTACGGTTTATGCTAAAATTTGATTGTCCAAATTAGGACGGGACCATGTGTGTATTAAAAATATAAACAAGTTAATCTATTCCACGAGGAAATATGCATTTAATATTTATGCACAATGGGTTGGAACTCATTTAATATTTTATTTTTTTCTTATAATTAAAAAAATGTCACTTTTATTAATACTTACCTTTCAATTAAATCTTATTCAAAACCTAGTTATACGTAACAACAAACAACTCATCAAATCACATACGCACAAATCATCAAGACCTATTCGGACTCGCACTTTGTTTCGTTATCCTCTTCACGTGTTTCATAAAACTACACATTTCCTATAACAACATTCTTATCTTCACTTTTCACATGCGACACCAAATTAATATCCGGTGGATAAACATTAAACCACACCATCCACTGATTCACAACTTACCATCGACAATCGAGATTACGAGCCCATTTCATCGTTTAAAACCCTCATCACTTCTTCATTCATCCTCCATTAACGCTGATGCAAAACACCACTCGTTCTCAGGGCCAACGAGAGCTCGTATACCAACAACACGAACCGATGACGTATGCACTTTCCATAATCACACCCGCCGGAGCCACCAATTCGCCGCCGACGGCCGACCCCTAATCATCTCCAACGCCGATTTGTATTCTCATTGTTTGTAATCAATTGAGGGGTGTGGGGATGGGGATGTCGTGGGAAGATGTGGTGTTGATTGAGAAAAGTGGGGGTTGTGGTGATTGCACCGTGGTGACGGTGAATTGCCCCGATAAGGCGGGGCTCGGGTGTGATTTGTTGAGGGTTGTGCTTGAATTCGGACTCTATGTGACCCGTGGAGGTGTGTGAGTTTCTCATTCCTTTTATTCGATTCTTATGGTGTATGTGTATCTATTGTTAGGTTTTTAGATCTGGGTTTGTGTTCAAAGTTGAATCTTTTTTTCTGTATGTGGAATTTGATGAAGGTGTGTTTGGTTGTGATGGTTTCGTTGGATAATTAAGGTTGAAATTGAAATGTGCATTATGTGAATGTGGTTGATGCTTGTTTGACCTTCAATTCAATATGGTATGAAGAAGATAAGTGTGTCATTTTGAGGTTTATGAGGTTAATTGCTTTAGTGCTACTTCTTCCCTGGTCTCGTTTTATTGTCAATAAACAAAAGCAGTTAATTTTTTAATAGGTTTAGTTAATTCAATTTTTAAGTTGATAGAATGTTGTTGTTTAACCTTGCATTTAAGACACCATTAGTTTATTAATCATGGTTTTTGTGAAATTGGACGATTATTTTGGGACCTATGAGTATAGTAATGTAGACAATGACAATGGGAATATGTAATAGAGGGGTGCTTTTCAAGATGATAATGGAAGTTCTTTCTTTTATGTGTGTTGTGTTTCCAGATTTCTCAACAGATGGAAAATGGTGTTATGTGGTTTTGTGGGTTGTGCCGAGGCCAATTTCACTAAGAGTTGACTGGGAAAGCTTAAAGAAACGTCTTGTATCTTGTTGCCCATCGATTATGCCTGCATTTTACATTGATCAGTTCTCTCGTAGTTCTAAATCAACTCCATTGTACCTGTTGAAGGTTTTTTCAATGGATCGAAAGGGGTTAATACATGGTTAGTACTTTTACAGTTAAACACCTTCTTCTCTTTTTTTTTTTTTTTTGATTTTATTTTTGTTCTGATATAAATCGCAATCATTGTAGATGTCACAAAGCTTCTATGTGACCTTGAACTAACAATTCAAAGATTAAAAGTGATGACAACCCCAGAGGGAAAGGTTCTGGATCTCTTCTTTGTTACCGATAGTATGTAAGTAGTTTTCTTTATAGTAAGTTTAAATGTTTTGATAAACATATATCGTTTCTGATTATTATAAGTTCAAACCTCAAAGGGACATCCAAATATCATCACCTTTAACCCATTTTTTATGACAACTAATATTATGATTCTTGAGTGATGTGTAGTTTTTTATAATAGGAACACATTGCACTCTAAGATTGGAAGAGAAGAAACATGTGACCACCTTAGTGTGGTGCTAGGAGAGTGTTGCATAAGTTGTGAAATTGAGCTAGCAGGACCTGAGTATGAATGTCAACAAGGCCTTTCTTCGATTCCCGAATCAATCGCAGGAAAACTGTTCAGTGGTGACTTTTCAGTCATGGAAGATGCATCAAAAGTTAAGGAGGCTAGTGTAATGGTTGATAACTCACTGAGCCCGGCCCATTCATTGCTTCAAATACAATGTCGTGATCAGAAAGGCCTCATCTATGACATTTTAAGAATCTCCAAGGATTGTGATATACAGGTATAACCATCTTGATTGTGTTGTATGTTTACTACTTTCTGAAAGAGGTGGTAATAATCATATCATTCAAATGAGCTGATTGTGGGACAGGTTAAATTGGATGTATTTTAGTATATAATCATATATTTTTTGTTAAGATGACAATACTATTACGTTAGTAATCCAAATATTTGAGTAAAGTTATTTAGTAGGTTTTACGCATTGAAAATTCAATCAAGCGACTCTTAACTTTTGGTCAACCCATTTGAGATAAAGTACAACCCAAATCTGCTTATTTTTGAGCAAACAGGTTACGAGATGTTGCATATAATATGTTCTTACTTTTTTGTTTTGATAAAACAGAAGTAGTTGTGACCGTACGTGTACATTTTTTCCAATTGCATTTTCAAACAAAAGATTTTAGATCACTGATTACCCTTTTTGTCCAGCTGTGAGTAAAATACACCCTGGCCGACTTTCAACTCGTTTCCTTTCGAATCTTATTTTGCATATTTCTCATTTGACCTGCTAAAGATGATACATAACCCTGAAGCGATCCATTTATAAGTAATTGCGTCAAAATTGCTACATGTATCTTACATTCTTTGTAGTTTGTGAACTAGATAGATGTGTGTGCCTGGTCCTATTCAATAACTTCTGTTGCTTATATCTAGATTGCATACGGAAGAGTTTCTTCTAGTGTCAATGGGGTTCGGAGCTTGGAATTATTTATCCAAAATGAAGACGGGAAGAAGATACTAAATAATGAAAACCAAATAGCGTTATGTTCCCGTCTAAAAGAAGAAATGATGCAGCCATTGAGGGTCATGATATCCAACCGAGGGCCTGATACAGAACTTTGGGTTGCTAATCCTGTGGAATTATCTGGAAGGGGAAGGCCTCGTGTTGTATATGATGTCACATTTGCATTGAAGACACTCGGAATATGCATCTTCTCGGTAAGTAATTTGAACCTTTTTTGTCTGTCCTTTTATATAAATTTGTAAATATTTATAAAGTATGATCACAAAAATGATATTACTATCACAACAATAATCTTTTATTTTTGAATAAAGTGTTAAAGTGATTTAGGAGGATAATGAATTAGAGGTGGTTAATGGGTAGGTTGCATGTCAATATGAGTTCTTTTTTAGCAAGGTTTGGGTTGACCTGAACTTATTTCTCACATGGTTGTTTATAGGCTGAAATTGGAAGACACTCGACATTAGATCGCGAGTGGGAAGTTTACAGGTTCTTGTTGGTTGAAAACCGAAAATTTCCACTAACAAGCAAACAAGCGAAACAGGATATCATCAAAAAAGTTACAAGAACACTCATGGGTTGGTAAAGAGTCATTCGCTGTTGTTTAGAAGGATTTGTGCTTGTTCTTGAATCGATACAACATAGTGCTGGTTCAATTTGTGTACCAGTTTCATCGGTTCTTTTTGTGTTGTGGTCCAGTAATGGTATTCATTTGTCGTATTAGTAATTGTGCTTGTTCCTCGAAGGTAGTTATTATATTTGTGTTGTTTGAGGAGATGTATGTGTTCTTTGATGGCTTATGACAACGTTTAAAAGTAGTTATTATATGTTAAACCAACAAATTACAAAATGTCCTTTTAAGAAATTTTAATAATTTAATTGTCTTATAGTAAATTGAAAATACATTATTATTGATATACATATTAGACAAGTAATTTAACATCAAATTTACTTTCCCCTATCATATTCATTTTTCTTCAATTATTAGAGTCTTGAAGTTACTTTTGTGTAATATCACAGTATATGTATAGAGTTTTTGGATTTTAATATGTTGTAAGCTCCTAGATACCGGTTTTTAATATTTTGATTATCCCCTCTAAGTATTATAGTGTGAGCGAATATAATTGATGATATTAATCCCTATCATGTAAAAAATTAAATTTATAGAGAGGATTTTCGCTAACGATATCCTAATAACAATAAGATCATATAAAACGTGATTTGATGTGCTTTAAACAATTTGTTCCAATAAGTGATTAACAACAAAGGGAGGGGAACGGTCATGAACGATCATCTATTCTTCATGTCGGCAATCTATAAAAATACTACAAACCTCAACCTCTCGCTCTCATAAAACATCATCTATTTTTCATGGGACGATTTATATAAACAAACGTATGTTATCATTTGATAGACGAGCTATAGTTGACAAACACTATAGTTATCTCTATGTTTTTTCATGGTAAAACATTGTGGTTAAAATCTAAATTGATGAAAGCACGAGGACTAAGTTGCACACAAAGGTTTCTAACTCACACTACCAGTGATTTCGTCATTTCGTTTATAAAAATTCCCCAATTTAAGAGATGCAGACGAATCTAGGGTTTCAGTGGCGCTTCAATTTCAGCTGAAATTTGCCTCTGTAACGACAAATTGAGGTTAGTTCCTTATGAATCCAACACGAAGATTATAATATCATGTCATGCGCATGCGCTTGTGATTCTATGATAATGTTCGTTACTGTGTTCTTTCTGATCGCAATTCGTTTATTCTCTTTGATTTAGTCGTTTGCTGCGTTAAATTGATGTTCGTTTTAGTTCGATTTAGCCTTGTCAATATGTCCCGGCGTTAATTTGGATCATCGATGCTCATTGATCGGTCACATTTCTCTTAGATTGCATTGTTTTTTCATTGAAATTTTATGTAGTTCTCTATTATTAGGGTCGTGAAAGACTATCGTCAATACTAAACTTGATTACTTGAAATATACCGGTTAAGCTCGAATAAGTAAATAAGTAATGCACCTACTGTAGTCCCGTGTTTAAATGATGGGAGTATTTGCTTCTATTGTTTAAATGACATTCTCCATGAGGAAAGAAAAGTTAAGTTTAAAATCTTTGTCTTTTATAGATTTTGGATCACTGTTATATGCTTTGTGGTGCTTGTCACTTTTGAATGATAACGAACTATTTCGTTTGCTGGATATGCTAGATTCATTTCAGAGTTATATTTTTTGCAGTTGTTGTTGTACTATATCTTAAGGATTCTATTTTTAAGTAGTGTGCTATACCAGAATATCTAGGAGCCAATTTGTATGGTGGTTTCTGGTTACTATTTCTCGGCTGCTGATTATAATGTGCTTTCTGGCTGACACATCATTTTTATTTTTTTTGGTGTGTGCAATGGGGCTCTCGAAAATTAGAAATGGATTAAGTAGCAAGTGTACAATTTATTGGTTGTGTTGTGGTAAGTTACTTTGGAGATGATTCTTTGGATTATTTCATGAATATTTGAGTGCTTTTGGTGTCTAGTTTCTACTATGAGCGGGGACAGAAGCAGAAGCAGAAGTCCTGGTCTAGCCAAGCGGTTCCGCAGCAAAGACCGCACTTCCTACCGTGATGCACCATACAAAAGGGATAAACCTGCATATCGGTATGTTGTTAGATGTGTTTTGGAATTTTGTTAGGGGACATCAGGAAGTTATGAGCCATCAGTAGATATGAAATGGCATAATGAAGCACATGATTATGGATTGAAATTTGAAACCGGCAATGGATGTTTCCTAGTTATTATAATTTATTATACACACAAACATTTCCGTTGTGATTGCTAGTCTCAAATCTAAATCAAGTGTAGGCCCTGGTCTTGACGTTATTTAGTTCATTTTTATCATCACCCCCTTTTTTGATCATGACAAGTTTTTCTGTTTGATGATATAAGGGGTTATCATGATTTTTCATATAGGAAGTAATATATATCAAGTTTTAATAAGCACCATGGTCCCTGGTTTACTTACGGCTCTGTTGCCTTGGTCTGGCTAGTTGTTTGTGCCTGTTTTTGAATGATAAAAGTTAAACACAATTAAGTGAAATAACTTGGAGTTGTAACTTAATTATTATTTTGTCAAATATTTGAATTACAAATATTCTTTTGGTGACACTATTATATACAGGCAAGATTATCTATGCAACAAATGTAGGCGACCTGGACACTTTGCTAGAGATTGTCCAAATGTCACTGTCTGCAACAATTGTGGACTTCCTGGGTAAAGATTCTCAATGTTTAACTTGACTATTCATTGTGCTAATAAGTTGCCAACAATTATCTATTGCCATGCCAAAAAAGTTTTTTTCATCTCACATGTTGTCTTCTTTGTTCCATTGTTTGATCAACTAATTGTTTTCAAGGAAGCATCTTTTGGTAGAGATGGTCATTTTGACCCTCTTACTTAAGCATGTGTTGATTTGGGAACGGACCAAATATAAAAGTTCAGTTGAAAGGAGAACCAAACAAATAGGTTGAAAGTTGTTCAAAGTGTATTTGTACTAGGTGCAACCTCTGATGTTATTTTACTAAAAATCTAGACTTTTCTTAGAATAATATTATTTTAATAATATTAATGAATACATTGATTATTTATACGTTATTTCTTTAAAATGGACCAAAACGCATTTGTGGGTCAATATGATCCGTTATAACCTAAAACATATCATTACCGTTACTCAAGCCGCCCATCTTTTCACCTTAGAGACTATAAATTCGAATCCCCAAGTTTAACGTGTCACATCTTATTACCTGTAGTCATCTTGCAGCTGAGTGCACATCAACCACCATGTGTTGGAACTGCAAGGAATCAGGACATGTTGCAAGTGAATGCCTCAATGAGTCTTTGTGCCACATGTGCGGTAAAGTCGGGCATTTGGCTCGTGATTGTCATAACCCAAATGTTTCCTCATACGACGCTCGTCTTTGCAACAACTGCTATAAAGCCGGGCACGCTGCAGCTGACTGCACCAACGAGAAAGCTTGCAACAACTGTCGGAAAACGGGTCACCTTGCTCGTGACTGCCGTAATGATCCAGTTTGCAACATTTGCAGCATATCTGGGCATGTAGCCCGTCAATGTCCCAAATCCGTCTCTTCCAGCCTTACAGGCTCGGTTAAATCTGGCACATCCGGCTTTCTGGCCCCATTTGGCTCATCATTGAGGGATGACCCTTTTCGGGACATGATATGCAAGAATTGTGGTCGACCCGGTCATATTAGCAGGGACTGTGTGCATACAATCATGATCTGCCCTAATTGTGGTGGCCGGGGCCATTTGGATATTGAGTGCCCATCTGCCCGGGTTTATAACTCGTTTGACCCTGGATTTATTGACCTGCGTTATCCTAGGTACTGAAGGAGTTTTGAGTCAGCTAGGTGTGCAACTGCAGATTGATGGTCTTTGTATTACCATAGGCCTAAGGTGGTTGTGTTTCAAAGATTCTCATTAGAGTGACCAAATTATCAATTGAAATTTAATTTTTTTCTCAAGTATGTCAAATGAAGCTTATATGAGTTTGATTTGAAACAACCAACTGAATATTCAAGATAATGCAGATAAAAACTAACATATCATCTACATGTGTATATATCTTGTTCATACCTTTTGTTTCACCTACTGTTCATAATCTATATTCAAAATTTCACGACCTGTTGTTTAAGTTTAAGGAAATGGTTAATCAATGTCAAAGCTCAAAACAAATAGACACATTTTTTTATTTCTGCCATCATCATGTATGGATCATTGATCAATCACATGTGCATTTTTGGTTGATTGGTCCTACAACAAACAATGTAGTATGTCAAACTACCGATTTGGTTCATTGGTGAGGACATGTTACAATTAGGAAGTTTGTCATGTTTGATAAGGCAACACATGAGGCACACGTCACCTATTACACTCGATAAGGGGATGATGACTTCATTTTCCATCATCTTGAACTTGTAATTTATTACAATTTGATTGATGATAAAGGGCGAGTGCGAAGGTAGAACTTTTGTCATGTTACTAAATATAGTCGTGTTGTATGTCCAGATTGTTTCAAGTACATGAATGAATTTTCGGATGTATCATGAATGAATTTTCGGATGTACTACCATGGAGGGGTTGATCAATGACTTGTGGGTCATTGTATTTTTCTAAAGGTTTGTCCTAAATATTTATGATGTTTTTGAATTTTTTGAGTTGGGTAACGATTGTTACAAATTGAGAAAAAGTTACCATACATGAGACATGGATGTTTTGATTGACCTAACACGTGTTTTAACAAACTGTTTATCTCATGAGATATGTAATATGTTCTTTTGTTTGCTTATAATACATTTAAACCATACCTCACCTGGTATGAAGTTAACACACACTGTTTCTTTTGTATTTAACAAAAAATGTAGAATATGAACTTTTAACTTGATATAGTTACATCTCCCTATAAAAATTGTAATCTTGAATTTGTATATATGTTAAAGATGAATGGTCAAAGGTGAAAATTAGTGTTTGAGATACACACAAACAAGAAAAACAATAGGCTAAAAGATACGCAGATTGGTTTTTTTCGGTTTTTAGTTTTTTTTGGCACACCCTTGTCTTTATTTTGTTCATGGTTATCACGGTAAGTAAAATTCATACGTGAAGATCATGTGATAACGATGACCTTTTGTAACAAAAGTGCGCTTGAAAAGTATTATTACCTCATTTAAGAGTATTAAGTAGGGGCGGGCTCGAGTTCGGCTCGTGATAACTTACGAGAGCTCAAGCTTGGCTCGTTTCGAGCTTTATTTTTAAAGCTCAAGCTCGAGCTCGGCTCGGGATCGGCTCGTTTATTTATTTAAATATTATTTTTAATATATTTATATTTAATTTTGATATATATTTATTATTATATATTTATATATAACATTATTCATATTATGTAATTGTTTTTATATAATAGATATTATTTATATAATATATTTAATAACTTAAATAAAAATATATAAATGAAAAGCTCATTTAGGCTCGCGAGCCGGCTCGAGCTTGATACATGAAGCTCGGGCTCGGTCTCAATAATTAAACGAGTTTTTTCAATCTCGAGCTCGATAAAGCTCAGCTCGTTTCAAATTTTTTATCGATTCGATCTCGAGCAGCTCACGAGCGGCTTGGCTCGTTTGTATTGAGAGTATAAATACCTCATTTGCTCAACGCCATAAACCCTTTAAAACCCCTGGGCTGAATCTAGGGCACGTTAAACCCCCAAATCACACTCCGTCTTTCTGCTCATTACTCTCAAACACCATAATTTGCCGATAACAGCCGAATAACTGTTTCGATTCTATAGAAAACATGAAGAATCTGAAGCTTTCATGGGAGCTTTCATCTAACCTCCAATTACACTCACAAAATGAAGCCATTCGATGCATCGCTTTCGACATCGAGCAGAATCGCTTCTTCTTCGCTTCATCTGCAAACATCATCTACACCCTTCACCTTTCTTCATCTCAAGTAAGCCCTAAGTTATAACTCTTCATTCCAAGTACTTTCAGTATGCCGTTGAACCAAATACGATTAACACGTAGCGAAAATATAAGTTACTTTAGGACAATGATTCCCATATTGATTTGAATACCCTTTATAGCTAACGCTCTCCTGATTTGAACATGTGATTGTAATGCGTTGTGTTAGGAGTTGCTGATAAAGGATATCTAACTACAATAAAATCTAATTAAAATTGTTATCTATAAGGCAGTGATTGGAGAATCTAAATAAGGGGTGAAATTTGCAGAATGAGGAATCAGGGGTGTCAGCTACTCTGGTTGAGGATGTTGGTGTAGATGCTGGTGACTCTATTACCTCCATGGAGTATCTCATGGAGAAGGAATCACTTCTTATTGGGACTTCGAGTGGTGATTTGTTGCTGTATAATGTGGATGATAGTGCGATGGAGGTTGTTGGTAGAGTGGAAGGCGGCGTTAAGTCTATTTCACCGAGTCCGGATGGAGATTTGCTTTGTATTGTAACCGGGATAGGCCAGATGTTGGTGATGACTCATGACTGGGACTTGTTGTACGAGACACCACTTGAAGATCATATTGAAGATGCTGACTTACGTAAGGATTTTTTACCACATGTTCTTGGGTTTATCTTTTTTTTTAAGCATAACTTTCTAAAACATAAAATTTAATAAATTGTTTTGCTATGTTGATACATGAATCAGCGGTGGTCATTAATTTTTTCCCAGCATCTAGGGAGATATGTTTAATAGAAACATAATTTTAATGTAAGTCCTTGATTAGCCAAAAACAATGATTTTGAGTTTAAACTGGTCAAAAGAAAAGCTGACTTGAGGTCGAGTTTGTGCTAGAATGACTAAACACATACACAAAAAGATAAGTTTACTGACTTGAGGTCGAGTTTGTGCTAGAATGACTAAACACATACACAGAAAGATAAGTTTTTTAACCCATGCATTAACATCTACACAGATAAATTTGTGCCTTCTGCTATTTCTTGGTTATATTTTTGATACAAGTACTAAAGTTAGTCTCAGGTGGTCAATGCCTGCATTCAGAATGTACGCCTGGAAGTCCCGCCACCTGGCGAGGTGATGGAAAATTCTTTGCTATAATAAGCTCGATGCCAGATTCTTTGCACAAAAAGCTTAAAATATGGGAACGAGACACGGGCAACTTACATTCAGTTTCAGAACCCAAGGCTTTTATAGGTGACATTGTGGAATGGATGCCATCTGGAGCAAAAATTGCTGCTATTTGTGATAAAAAGATAACTTTCTTTGAGAAAAACGGGCTAGAAAGGAGCTCATTTACTGTAACTGAGGGAGTTGATGTAAATATTGAGAATCTAAAATGGAACTGTAATTCAGATTTGCTTGCAGCCATTGTTAGAACAAAAACTTATGACTCCATCAAGATATGGTTTTTCAGCAACAATCATTGGTATTTAAAACAAGAAATCAGGTACTTAAAAGAGGATGGAGTGAGATTCATGTGGGATCCAGTAAAGCCTCTAAATTTAATAAGTTGGACTCTTGAAGGCGTAATCAAAGTTTATAATTTTATTTGGGTTTCATCTGTTACTGATAGTTCAGTTGCATTAGTTGTTGACGGTTCAAAGATTCTAGTAACCCCTCTTTCGTTATCCCTAATCCCGCCTCCTATGTATCTTTTTCAGCTTCAGTTTCCTTGTTCTGTTAGAGAAACAGCTTTTTGGTCCAATAATTCTAAGAACATATTGGCAGCATCTTTGACAGATGGCAGTTTGTCTGTTGTGGAGCTTCCTGGACTTGACACCTGGCAAGATCTAGAAGGTGAAGTATTCCATGTTGAGTTGTGTATTACTGAAGATCTTACATATTTTCTTCATCTCACATGGCTGGACTCACATGTGCTTCTTGGTGTTATTTTAGAACCCTCAGATAATAATAAGTTGCCAAAGTACTATATTCAGGAACTTGAACTAGCATGCTCTGAGGATCATATTCCGGGCTCAGTAACGGGCTCAGGCTTTGATGCAAAAGTTGTTAGTAAACTTCCTGTTGAGAGTTTGGTGACTGGGCTTATTTCTAACCCGATTAAAAAACGGTCAGCCTTTGTACAGTTAAATGGCGGGAATATTTTCGAGTATGAAGCAGGTTCTTTTCTTCACGAGCGCAACAATTTGTGGTTTTCATCCTCTTGCCCATGGATGAGTGTGGGGGCCATTGAAGATTATGGGTCACCAAATTTTGATCTGGTCTTAATGTTCGGGCTTGATAACAACGGTAATCTGCATGTGAATCAGAATCTTTTATGTAAGAACTGTAGCAGCTTCTCCTTGTACTCAAATTCCACCAATCAAACAATAACACATTTAATTCTTGCAACCAAACAAGACTTGTTATTTGTTATTGAAATTCGTGATATTGTGCTTGGTCAAACGGAGGTCAAATATGGCAGTTTTGCACCCGTTGTAATAACCAGAAAAAATGCAGAAGAAGGAAAGAAGTTCATACAAATATGGGAGAAAGGTTCCAAAATCTTGGGAGTTGTGCATGGAGATGAATCTGCTGTTATTTTACAGACAAACCGTGGAAATTTAGAAAGCATTTATCCAAGAAAATTGGTACTAGAATCAATTGTAAATGCTTTGGTTCAAGGGCGTTTTAGGGATTCGCTACTCATGGTAAGGCGACACAGGATTGACTTTAACATTATTGTTGATCACAGGGGCTGGCAAGATTTTCTTAAGTTGGCTGCAGAGTTTGTAAAACAGGTAGATAATCTAAGCTACATTACTGAATTTGTTTGTTCTTTGAAGAATGAAAATGTCATGGAGACTTTGTATAAAAGCTATATATCTTGTACACATGAGGAAAAAGGTAAAGAATCAAAAGATTCTATGGTTCTTGGTGGTCAAAGTAAGGTGAACTCTGTCTTGCTGGCTGTGAGGAAAGCCCTTGAGGAGCAAATAGTGGAAAGCCCGGCTAGAGAGCTTTGTATTTTAACAACTTTGGCTCGAAGTGACCCACCATATCTTGAAGAAGCTTTGGAGCGGGTCAAAGTTATCCGTGAGATGGAATTATCGGAATGCAACGACCTGGAGAGAAAGCGGGTCCCATCCTCTGAGGAATCTTTGAAACATTTGTTGTGGCTTTCAGAAAGTGAGGCTGTTTTTGAAGCTGCTTTGGGTCTTTATGACTTAAATCTTGCAGCTATTGTTGCATTGAACTCACAACAAGACCCGAAGGAATTCTTACCATTTCTTCAGGAACTTGAAGTCTTGCCAAATCTTATAATGAGGTATTGATGCAACCTGAAATATATTTTTGAAAATAATGAAACCACTAAATTAAAGAATACAAAATCAACCTAATTATAAGATTTAGGGTTTGTGTAATGATGCTTAACTTACGGTTTTTACAGTCCGGTTATTAGTCAAGTCGTGAGCCAGACCATTAGTAATAGTTTGGTTTTGGTCTTTAAACCAAAATCAAACTGTTAAATAATGGAACCAAAAAGGGTTGCCATGTTTTAGTTTCATTGTTTGAGCTTATTGGGCCTTCAAAACAGCTAACTCTTTTGGCATGGGTTGGGTTGACTTGAAACTTCTAGGATCATGTAACATATAATTTATGTGTATTGAGTTTTTAGAGGAAGCTTTTAGTAAAGAAAAGATGAGTTTACACAAAGAGAAAACATCTAGGAGACTTTGGTTATATTATGTTACTTGGATCAAGTGGATGATCTGGTTCGATAGCAAAGTTTTTTTTACCAATCTGCGTACCAAACCTTCAGTCCGGTTTGGAAAAAAGAAAACCATCAGTTTGATAAAGTGAAAAGACTCCCACAAAATCAGACTGTTGATGGTTTGGCCTGTTTCAACTTCTACTGTTTTGCATTGAACCTTAGATCAAACCCTAGATAAGTAATTAAAGTAAGTCTGCTAAATCCTACCCCATAATGCCTATATATAGGGAAATTTCATCAAAAAGTAACTTTCACAGGACAGAAAAAACCTTGAATGTTTGAATTATCTATTTTTGTTCAAGGTAGCCTGCCTTGGTTACCTGTCACATTGATGATGTTGCAACTACTGCTTTGCTAACTTTAACTATGTTGACTTTTTCTTGCATGGTATTGATGTGGTGTAGGAAACCAGTTAGCTTGAAAAATTAAATTCGTTAACACGAAATAGAAATTAGCTCAATGTTGGTCAACTTTTTTATGCAATTTGCAATGTGATATATTATGTCTTAATTATTCGTTTATCTTTTGCAATGTATGGGTCTAACAGGTACAAAATTGACCTCAAATTAAGAAGATTCGAGAAGGCACTCCAACACATTGTTGCTGCAGGAGACACTTATTTTGAAGATTGTATTAATCTCATAAAAAATAACCCACAACTTTTCTCTCTAGCACTTCAACTAATAACAGATTCCACTAAAAAGAAACAAGTCCTTGAAGCATGGGGAGATCATTTAGGCAATATCAAATGCTTTGAAGATGCCGCGACAACATATTTATGTTGCAATAACCTAGAAAAAGCTTTGAAATCTTATCGATCTTCTAATAATTGGGGCGGTGTACTTACTGTTGCGGGTCAAATGAAATTACAAGAAGAGGAGATTATGCAAATAGCGCATGAGCTTTGTGAAGAACTTCAAACGATTGGGAAACCAAGTGAAGCTGCCAAAATTGCTTTTGACTATTGTAAAGATATTAAAAATGGGATTAGTCTTTTAATCAGTGCACGGGAATGGGAAGAAGCCTTAAGAATTGGCTTAATGCATCATGGGAATGAGGACTTGATTTTAGATGTCAAGATTAGTGCGGTCGAATGTGCGGCCAGTTTGATAGTGGAATATGAAGAAGGGTTGGAGAAAATTGGTAAGTATTTGGCACGGTACTTGGCGGTCCGGCAGCGGCGGTTACTGCTTGCTGCTAAGCTTCAGGCTGATGAGAGATCAATCAATGAACTGGATGATGATGCGGTTTCGGAAGCTAGCAGTAGCTTTAGTGGAATGAGTGCTTACACCACTGGGTACAAATTTTACGCCTCTGCACACATGCAGATTTGTAAAATTTTATAGCTATATGCTCTTTTTTTTGTTGAATCAGATTTGTAAACTTGTAAGTAATTATGTTATTATATTATTCCTATACTACATTACTAAGTGTTATAGTTCATGACCAGAACAAGGAAAAGTTCAGCTGCTTCCATGAGTTCAAGTGGCACTAGCAAAAGAGGGATAAGGAGGCAAAAGAAAAGGGGAAAAATTCGTGCTGGCAGGTACTTACTTTTACCTTAATTTTGATATTTTTCAGAGGCACCAGTTTCAAATCATTTACTTAAATGGGTGGTTGGGTTGGGTTTGGCTTTTTCTGTAATGGTAGAAAAAATAGCTGAAAGACATCAAATGAGTCTAGGGTATCAAACAGGCATACAGACCGAAAAACATCCTTAAATCATTTATTAAAATTTTATATTGTTATTGAAAATTATTTTGGACGCACTAGTTATATATATAAAACACATTAATGGGCAAAATTGTATTTGGTGAATCCAACCTGACCCATATGAAATTCACCTGTTATTTGACTAATTTTTTTACAAAAGATGATAAAAAATTTCAGCAAAAGTTGTATGAGGATGAATCCAACCCGCCCTGTATAAAATAATCCATCTGGACATATTATCCAACTTGACAATCTTGCTGCATCTAGTATTTTTATTCTTTTGTACTTCTAGTTGTATTATATTTCTAAAATTAATGTTTAAATGTTTTTTAGCCCGGATGAGGAAATGGCACTAGTAGAGCACATGAAGGGGATGTGCCTAACGGATGGAGCAAAACGCGAGCTCAAATCTTTGTTAGGTTGTCTTGTGATGATTGGGAAGGAAGATATTGCAAGGAAATTGCATCGAGTTGCAGAAAGCTTTCAGTTGTCTCAAATATCAGCAGTGAAATTAGCCGAAGATGCAATGTCATGTGATATTGTAGATGAACATACGTTTGTTTTGGAGGTTTACATGAAGAAATTAAGGAAAGAATTGTTGCAGTCTGAGGAGTTCTATTGGCAGTCCAAGGTTTTTGTTGCTCCTTAGGAGGTAATTTAAATATTACTAATTATCAACTTAAACATGCATTAGTGGTTGTACAATAAGCATTAGTAGGTTGTATCTATTTTTGTTTTTTATTTATTTATTATTTTCTTACTTTTAAGTTTTAATCAAATACTTTTACGTCTTTTACTACTTAACATTTATATATTTTCACCTTCCACTTTGTTTTCCTATATTTTTCATATCTTAAAACGTTTTCGATTTACGTTTCGGTTTAAATTTTACGAGTTAACATACCACAACATGCGTGTGTGGTTCAACGTTTTTACACATGTCTTTTTCCCATTTAATTGCTCTTTTACAACTTGCGAGTCTTAGATTGACTTAATTATTGTTTTTAATGTTTCACGCTTCACGTGCGGGGTTTAACATTTTATGTTTACTTTCCGTTTGGTTTTATTTTCCCCATTTTTATTTATTTTTTAATGCGAGTTTTAACCGGTGTTGGTGGTCGTTGTTGGTGGTGTTAAATTGGTGTTAGGTGGTATGATTTTACGCCCCCCGCCGCAACGCGAGGGGCTTAATACTAGTACTTGCTAAATATCACATTCGTAACATCCTTTTTTCCTTTCTAAAATTGGTTTACTTGGTAGTTGGTTCATGATAGATCGAACACGAAACTGTTTATTCATGGCACGGAGTGGCAATTTCAATACATTTATTTATAAACGAGTGCTTCTGAGTTATGTTACCAAGTTAGTAGATACAATAAAAAAATATTAGCTTGAAAGGAAATTGATCAAATGGGTTAGAGGCTATTTCATTGTGTTTTTAATGTGTAATTTTTTGTGAATTGTTTTATTTAATAATTTAATATTTATTAATATTATAATATATTTTTTGAGCAGATGAACCTGTGTCTGCAGCATTTGTTAATGTTTAAAAGGTTAGCAGGATTCAACAAAACCAGAAGTGGCAAGAACGACTTAGTTTAGGGGGTGATTTCAACTCGTTCATTTTCATTGGTATTTTTGCTACATTTGACAATTTTGCTGTATAACATGTAGTAATGTAGTTTTGGTTTTTCCCGGGTTGTTTTTTTAAAAAAAAAAATAAGTGTGACAAACTCTCTTGAAATCAACAATTTATTGTAATAGTAACGGTTTATTTATAATCATTTTAGAAACTCCTATGAAGCTGAATCAAAAGTAATTTTATTTTATATAAAATTAGCAAATAACAAAAGTTGTATTTATGAAAGAAAAAAAATATATTTTATATAAATAATATGTAGTCATGTTTAGATGGTAATGAGAAGATGAAATGTTCACTGAACCAAACATAAAGAGAATTGATCATTAAAACTTTCCGCTAGAATTATATCATTTTCAGCAGCTGTAGTTTTATCTCAATTTTTTTGAATTATGAATCCAGTGGGGCATTTTGTTTTTATTATATTTATATACGTACTGAAATAACTTTGCATTTTTCACAAATGGTATGTAAGCATTTACATACTCATGTTTTTAATATTTATTCTTTTCATTTGCTTGCTATATATTCTTTTTAGTTGTAAAGTATTTTTTTAATTCTTTTTAAAGAGTTAATATTACATATTTGAATTTTATTATTTTTACTCGTGTATACATATCAAAATAAATTATCGAAGTATATTATACATTTTTAACAAATGGTATGTAAGCATTTACAGATTTTATTTTTAACTCAACTAAATTGAACTTACACATGTTTCTAACATTTAATTTTTTCATTTGTTTGCCATCAAATCTTTTAGGTTGTAAAGCATTTTATTCTTTTTAAATAGTTGTAACTTTTTCTAAAGAAAAAAGAAATCCCACTTTAGATAGATTGATATCCTATAAATAATTTTAAATTGCACTTTATCACATGATGTTGCTGTAGGGAAACTAAATACTTGGTTTGAATATACAAGATGAGGTTATGTTCTTCTATTTTAGTGGTGTTAATAATTGCCCTTCGCAAATATAATGTAAGTTAAGACCATATAAGTATAATTAGTTTAAAATATTCGTGAATCATACAGGTAATAATAATATTAAATTAGTTGTTATTAATTAATGTTTAAAAATTATAAATGAAATTTGAGATAATATATTATCAAAATTGTATATTATTAACTACCTTAAGTAATAACGATAATAACAATATTTTCTTAAATTTTCATCTTTAAAATAGTTTTTTATAAAAAAATGTTTTTTAAACATGCTATCTTTTAAAAAAAAGTTATTTTAGACAACTTCATTTTTTAAAACCTTTTTATATTAGAAAACTTCATACATTTTTAAACGAAAACATAAATTTTATGTATTAAAATTTTGTTTATTAATTTGAAAATGTTATATACAACATAATTAACATTTAATATTGTCATTAAAAAGTTGACTTTTTATGATAATAACATGTGTCAAAATGATTGTAAGAGCATAACACATGTCAAAATAGTTTGTAAGAGGATGACATGTAACAAAAATTATAGTAAATTACAATTTTTGTCATTTAAATATACTTAAAATTATGGATCTTGTTTTTAAACTTTCATAATTACACTGAACGTCCTTTATTTCAAAAACTTATCACGCTTTATGTCCTTTCTACTAACAAAAGTTAATTTTTTCAGTTATTTTTTTGTAAAAAACCATTTTACCCTTACATATTAAAGGACGGAATCTATAATTTTCACTAATTTTTTGTTTTTTTCATTTTTGTTTTTGTTTTATTTACTTTACTTCTTTTTAAATTTATTTCTCTTTTCTAACCACTTTTATTTTAATAAACTTATTTAATGGTCGTTTTGACGAAATATGTTATTATTAATCTTTTACTATTATTATTATCTTTTTAATTTTATTTTTTTTACTTTTATTTATTTTTATACCCTTTAGTTTAAAGAAATAATCATAAATATTAGTAATAATTTAGTTTATTTTTATATAAAATGTAGTTTTATTTATAAAATTTTATTTTATTATAATTCTTTTTTATTTGTTCATTACCTTTGCAATAAAACTAACAGAAATTAGACAACTAGATTTTTAACTTTTTTGGTACAAGATTTTTTAATCGTTTCAAGTTATTTTGTTTAGGGTTTTTATTCGAAACCGATTGGAGAAAGTAAGATTTTAGTTTATGATATGAATTTTTAATTTTTCGTATTCAATCAAATGATTTGTTTTTAAATATAAATATAGTTTGATAGCACGTAAAACTAATTTAAAATAAAATATAGTAAAAGGTTACTAAATAACTATTCGGAGTTTTTAAATAAACAGTCATTCAAATTTTTTTTATTAAATGTACTTTTATTCATGGTTTTATTTATATTGTTAATAATATTTTTTTTATCAATGGAAATCAATACCAAACCACTTAAAATTAAACGAAACCGAACCAAACATATACTAAGGGTTTGCTTTAGTTTGGTTTTATGATTGAGTTTATTAAACATTTTTCAGTAAAAACATTTAAATACTCCATATATTAATCAACGTTTAATTATACATATAGCTCAACTTAAAATAATTATAAACCAAGTACAATATAAAAAACATATACTAAAATCATACGGTCTCTAAGAGGTTTTTAATATAAATCGTAAGTCAAACTGTTTAAATAGTTAAAAATTATATATACCATAAAGGTAATAAAAAACGATGATGAAACAAAATCGATTACTAGTTTAAATTTTATAACATAAAAAATTGTAAGCTCTCCATCTTGTTCTCGTATGATTAGAAAGATATATAACTAATTTAAAAAAACAAAAAATATAATAAAAAGTATATTTTATATAAAAAGATAATTAGGTAATAATATTTCTGATAAGTTTATAAAATAAAAAGTGATTATAAATATAAAGTAAATAAAATAAAAACAAAATGGAAAAAGTAAAAGATTAAGAAAAATTGCAGATTTTGTCCTTTGAGAGATAATAAAAAAATCATAATTTATAACAAAACTAACTAAAAAAATTAACTTCAGTTAGTAGAAAATAACATAAAGCATGATAACCACTGAGCTATTGATCTGCAATCAAATGGGTTTAAACCGGTGACCTCTGCAGTCAAATGGTCTACCACTGAGCTATGGACCCACATGTTTCTATGTGTTGAATTCAAATTTCATAACAGTAATAAAATGAATTTTCCACCCAATACTCTTTAATCCATTTTCTTTGTTAAGAAAAATTGACCACTTTAAGTTAAATTCAATTACAATTGTTACGTAATTTCAATAATAGCAAAACTCGGGTACAATTGGGTGTGGTTTTAATGAAATCTAGTATTTTTTTTTCGTATGTTGTCGTAGGTAGATTTAATTAATAAGAACAGAAGGTATCTCGTGTAACTAAATAATAAAAGCACAACTTAACTAAAAAAATATCATAATCTTTTAAAATCTATAGTATTTATAGTAATATTTATAAAAACCCATTTAATATCCACGTAAATTTAAATATAATTCCATTGAATATCGAAGCAAACTTTTTAACCAAATGAGTTTGCTCTCCACGAAATTGGCGCCGATCTTCATCGGTTAAAAGATATTGGAAAACAACTCTATACGGGAATCGATCCCATGTTAAAGGGCTTAATGTGAAAGTAGATAGAACTTTATGTTAATAGTCTGGGCTGATAATTATGTGAGTATAACTTTAGTGTAATATTAAAAAACTAACTTTTTCACTGTACAAACCGACATGTTAATTGATACATATGGTAATATATAAAAGGTACGTATCATTTGATAGAATTGTTAATTCTATAAAACCAATTTTTACATCAATGTAACCTTAAGAATAGAGATAAAATTCACCACCATATTATCAATCATTTGTTTGAATACCGTTTCACATTATGGTCTAGCATATCAATATGTCTATCTTCCAATTCAAAATTTCATCTAGTGTGTCACGGATCTACTAAACTTAGAGCAAATAGGCATACCATATATACCTCTTGCCTGTTAAAAGAAACGCTATTTATAGAATCACGATTTTTATACAAAAGAAATTTTAGACGCAATTCTACAAATTTTAAGATCTTACGAAAACAAAGGTTCTATAAGCTTTTTTCATAAAATCGATACAATATTAAGATAAATTTGTAAATATCGCACCATTTGAGTTGTATTAGGGCATGCGTACTCATTCCTATTTCACCAACTTCACTAGTGTTCCTATTTTCACCGATTTCAGAAGGAAATCAATTTCACCGGTTTGCTTCAATATGTTCTTCTTTCTTGCACCGATGATAATTCACCGGTTGAATCATACAATTTCACCGATCCTTCGCCACCTCATCACCTAATTTTACTGATTTCCTTTGAATCAATACGAGTACGAAGGGAATTACTAATTCATAAAATTGTGTATTTGGCATCTACCTTGGTTATACATTGTTCTCACACTCTTATTCCATTCTCGTTAGAGTAAATGAAAAAAAGGATAAACGACACGTGGCAAGCCATTATTGGTTTTAGGTGCTTTTAAGACTTTGCGGACATCCAACGCAGAATGAATACTGTAGGTGTCAAAGAGAGAAAGCAAAAGGAGAGGTTATAATTTTATAAATAAATCCTTCGGGTTTGATCAATATTTCAAAAAGCACCCTAACATCAATATTGGTCAAAGTTGAACCTTTACTTCTTAAAAATTCGGCTCTTGAAATCCCAATTTTGTTTAATCATAACGTTATTTTCAAAAGGTACGTTTATGATAACTAAAGATCTGTGATGAATGATAGACTATGATATTTTTGCTATTAATAAATATACTTATTTATATGATTTTTTTAGACATTAAGTTTCTATATAATTAGTATCATTTTGATTGTTTTTTTTTAATTTATATACGTCTCTAGTATTTTTTCTAGTAAAACCAACATGGTCAAAAGACCCACTTAGGTTATATGGTATATATAGAAAAATATATTAAAATCATTGAATATGTAAAAATATTGAAAATAATATGCATGTTAACAATGAAAAATACATAGCTAGAAGCAATTAGGACGATGACAATTTGACAAAAATACTTGGTTAACATTAGATGGCTAATTACATAATCAACACATACTTATCTTCTATCTTGTCTCATACTAAATGTCATTAAAAAAATAAACCTTTAAAGTAGAAGTGTATAAAACAAACATCTAAAAAAACAAAATATATACATTTTGATTTCTAGTACCATCAAAAACTAGCTAAATCACAAATTCATGTTTTCCTTTTGTTTCTCTTCCTTTGCCAATCGTCTTTCCGCTGATTAACCCATAGATTTTTTATTTGTCTTACTCTAAAAATATTTAATAGATCAGTGTCACTCAACTGTCAGATATATAAATAATACTTAATAAACAACTATCACCTATAAAACTTTACCGGTATCATGTAATACCAATATCTATACGTGTATTCACGTCTAACATGTCGCCCTTCCCTCTATCACCGTCATATAAATAAACTCGTTAAAACATAAAGCAAAATCAAAATAAGCCATTACTGTTTCATACTTTCAGTGTTCGTATTGTGAAGTTGATAAAACACGAGGGTCTTCTCTACAATTCGTTCATTTCAACTTGACAGACTTCGTAGAAAAAAATCAAAATATAAAAGGCAGACAAACACGTCTTCTCGTTCACCACAAAAACCTACAGAAATATCTCAATCGGAGCCCTAGATTTTCTGGATCGTCACCGTCGATCACTCTCCATCGGAAATTATGGTTAATTCTTCTTCTCTCTGCATTATACTCACACAAACAGGATACTTTGTTCATCCATATACTGTGATTATATGTTGCTTCGTTTGATTTGAGATGTTTACTTCGATCTGTATGCACTTTGCTGAATTTGTTAATTTTGTTGATGCTGATACTGTTGATCTTTGTTTTTGGTGGTTGATTTTCGATTATATGTGATTTAAATGCTACGATGTTTAATTGTTGATTGTGATGTTTAAACTTTCTTTGTCTATCTTCATGACTTGACGTTGAGCTAGATCAGAGGCTTAAGTTGTCAGATGCGTGCCTTGGTTAAGCAGAAGAGACTCTATGAATTGTTACAGAATACAGATCATTGTGAATGGCTTTGTATGGAGTTTTAGATTTGTTTTTGAAAGAGCATTCGAGTGTCGTTGGAGATTTCTGATCTGATTTGTGATTTTGGATGCAAATATTACGATTAATGTCTAAGCTGTGGGTGTGTTTTGATGGATGATACTGGATACTTAATCTGATGTTGTTTGATTACTTATTTAATATTAAACTATTATTTGATAGTTTATGGTTCATCTTTGCACATGAGGATGGTTGATATGTGCTAGCTTGATATATTTTGTAATAAGAAAAGTTATTGTGGAGCTTTGTCGGTATTTCTTAGAGATGGTAAGTGATATCTTACCGGTGGAGATGATTGGTGGTTGGGGGTGGGGATGCCTTATATATGAGCTTATTTATCAAGCATTCATTCAATATTGTTACATATGTAATCAGGTTATCTATGGTTTATGACTTACTAAAGCTTGCTTTACTAGTATTCTGATAATGCAACTTTTAGGTAGTTGATTTTTTGGTACAAAGAGTTGGTGAGGTAATGTGGTATGCTTGATTTTTTGTGGATGAAATTAGTTTGTCCTCCAGTAGAAGATCTGTTAGTGTAATGTGTTGGTGATTATCACCATTTTGATAACTTCTAGAAGTGTTTGGTTGAAATATTTCAATATACTTAACTGTTGTATTGATTTATTGATAATCCATAAAACTTGTAGGCCAATGCAGCATCGGGGATGGCTGTGCATGATGAGTGCAAGCTAAAGTTTATGGACTTGAAGGCAAAAAGGACTCACCGCTTCATCATTTATAAGATTGAAGAGAAGCAGAAGCAGGTGATGGTGGAAAAGGTTGGGGAACCAGCACAGACTTATGATGATTTCACAGCGTGCCTTCCTGAAAATGAGTGCCGATATGCTGTGTTTGATTATGATTTCTTTACTCCAGAAGGCGTCCAAAAGAGCAGGATTTTCTTCATTGCTTGGTAATAATAACAATAAAAACATCATTGTTCGCTAAAGGTCTTATAATATGTATAAGTGTTAAAGTTTAATGATGATGTAACTGGTGTTTGTTTAAAGGTCACCTGATACTGCAAGGGTGAGGAACAAGATGATTTATGCAAGCTCAAAGGACAGGTTCAAGAGGGAGCTTGATGGTATTCAAGTGGAGTTGCAAGCAACAGATGCTAGTGAGATGGGACTTGATGTTATTAAAAGCCGAGCAAACTGAGTATAAAACTCAATGCTGATGCACTTATTCTTCATAGAATATTTGTCATTTATGTTAAATGTCTATAGATGTTCTGTTCTGGCCTGGTATGTAGATTAATGATAAATGACTGGCGTACCGGAGAGGTTACTTTCCAAAGTGAAGTCTTGCTTTCACGAAGAACTAGTCTGGTTTCAGGTAAAGAATTGTGTGGTGTTTGTGTGATCCAACAGAAGTTATATGAACTGTATTGCATTTTCAATTTGATTTCATCACTTTTCATGGATGTTGCTATGTTATCCTTAATATGAGTATTGATCATTTGCATTTATTTACCTTTGTAAGTTCTCCATGAAGCAGCCCACTCTAATTACACTAGTGTTTGGCTGCATGGTCTATATGTATAGACATTATTGGATTTAAGTGGGTCGTGTTCGGTCTAGCTTGGATGGCTCTAGTTTGACCATGCTGCAAACTTGCCAATGACTTCATAATTCATATTGAATATTTGAAATTTATTGGTTTCATCATTCTATTATATGACTACGAAGACTTTGCCAATGACTTCATAATTCATATCTGAGTTTATACCTCGTCAATGTTCATTCAAAATTAGATTCAAAATGTACCTGGAACGGGTGGGTTGTGTCATACATTTGAATGTGCTTCGGTCACAACCAGTTTTTTTTTTTTAAAAATTTAACTGATTGTTTTGGTTCAAGTCAGGACACTTACTGGATCTTTTGAATAAGCAGTCTAGATCTTTCTAATGAGGTTTTCTTCCCCATTCACTTTCTTGTAATGTCATTTGGATCTTTCTATCATCTATATAAGTAGCACTTGAAGCTAATCTCTTCAACTATCTAGATTATAGATTAAGGAACATCATAGTAGATTGTAGAAAGAGAGATGGTAATGAAGAATTTGATGAGGATGCAAGTAGTAATGATGTTGATATTGATAGTGTGGTTTGTAAGACAAGGCATAGGATTTACTATGAAGGGGAGCATGAAGATGATTGAAAGCTTACATTTATGAAAACTGATCAAGAGCATGATTCCAACAATCATCACTGGAATCCAATAGCATATGGCAGAGTGGTAAGGCTTAAGGTGGTGAATCTACTTATGATGATAGTCATGCTTAATTTGGTTAAACAAATTTTGTTTATTTAGACACAACGCACAACACACAATTACTATGAATAAGCGAGCACATTAAGTGTTCTCCAAATGATGGAAGACATGAATACGCTGAGTTTATACCTCGTCAATCTTCATTGAAAACATTGATCCATTAGAATAATTAAATTCGTGTATGGTGGTAGAAATAACTCAGCTCACTAACTTTCCCAATTTGATAAACCTAATTGGGTATAAGGTACCCATAATGATCATTTAGCTAGGTCATGTGAGAAATCAAATTTGAAAGATCTTAGCTGAACAAGATAACTGTAAGAGCAAGAAACAGGAACTTCACATTACTGTGGAAATAACTTTTTAAGCTGAAAAGGGTTTGGAGGCTAGTGGCCATGAAAAATTGGCTCCTAATCTGCATCTGATGACCCAACCTGGAATAGGAACTGCTTTCTACCCGACTAACGAATGAACCGGTTAGTACTTGAATAAACACTCGAATAAACCCAGTGGTTCCTATATATGGTGCTACTCTCTTCCCTTTAATTTTACTTATATGTATGTGCATATGTCTATGCATGTGTGTACATATGTATGTGTATCCGTGTATGTTAGTATTTGTATGTATGTGTGTATGTGTATTTATGTACTAGGTTAGATAGCCATGTATATTTATGAAATGTTAAGTTGGGTGTTATTAATTAATATATAAAAAATATAAAAACTTGAGATAAGATATTATTGGAATTGTATATAATTAACTACCTAAAGTAATAACAACAATAACAATATTTTCTTAAACATTCGTTGTGAAAAAAATTTGTTGTAAAAAATTGTTTTGTAAACATTCTATTTTTTTATAAAAAAAGTTATTTGTAGACAATGTCATTTTCTAAAAGCTTCTTTATATTAAAAACTTCATATGTTTATAATAAAAACATGACTTTTATTTATTTAAATTCTGTTTAATAATTTGGAAAGGATGTACGAGATAATTAGAATTTTATAATCATTAAATAGTTGGTTTACTATGATTATGACATGTGAGAGGATGGCATGTGACAAAATAATTATGAGAAAATGACATATGACAAAGACTACTTTGATTTATCAGTATAGATTTTGTATAACTATGCATGTCTATATGTATGTATTGTTGTTTAACTAGGATTTTAAACCCGCGTTTTGCGGCGTGGCTGAAAAACCTAAATTCTAAGATCCATTTTAAATATCAAAACACATTATTAATCAATTACAAAAACACAATGTTGTTTATGCGTAAAACTTTTGACATGAATAAATAAATTACAAATCTCACAGAACAAAATGGTTTCATCAATAGCAACTAACCTACCAATATAACTATATACTATCAACAATTTCTAAAATCCAGCTCTATCTTATTTTATAGTATGAAGTTGGAGAACCAAACGGATTTCTTTTGAACCGGTGAACCACAATGGCTAGCACACTTGGTTGCCACTTGTGCCATTGAACCAAAACCAAGGGAGGGAACAAATCCCTGTTATTTTCATTTGCCAATTAATTAAAGGAAAAAAAATATTAGAAAAAGGTGTAATGAACGGAATGCTTATCAACTTAACAAAAAGAAGTATTCACAATTAAAATCAAGCATATATTAGAATAGTCATTACGGTTACAACTAAGAATTTCTTAGGAATATCAAATAATGATGAAAATGAAATTTGATTCACAAAATCAATAGTGAAATGAAAAAGTATAACTAAGAGCCTAAGACTTTTGGAAACTTAGTCATTGAGGATCTACACCAAACCAGAGCACCAAATCGAACTTGAAGCGGTGATAATCGGTGACAACAAATCACCCACCACCGTTAAGTAAGAAACAACCAATAACTAGAAAGCGAAAACTCAAAGGAAACAAAAAGGAGAAAAGACCACCGCCATCGTCATGACCTCTTCATGGTCAAATCACGCCACCTAAACGAAATCACCCCTGGGGTGGTCGCAATCGGCTTCAACATATCACCATCAACTAAGAGACGACCAGCTACACCAAATCATACTTGTGGCGGTTGAGATCGGCCATAACACATCACCACAACCACCGCAGAGCAAGAGACAAATTACCACCAGATCGGCGAGCAACATGAAACACCCTACCAGTGAAGGAGTACAAGAGGCATAGGCACATGTTTGTGCACCCCTTCTTGGAGGCAGGCACCTGATCAGTAAAAGCTCTTTGAGTTCTTTTACAAGTGTTACAAAGCATAAAGGAAAGTTACAAGTACTTGAGATACATATACTCCATCCTACAGTCGGCCACTTTGAAGGCCAGCTGGATACAATTGACTAGACACAAAACAAAATCAATTGTAGAGTCAAAAGTTGTGACTATGACATGGCATAAATCACATCCTAGTATATTACAAAAATGATAAAATACATGAAGTAGAAAGTTACAGACTCAATACCTCAATGTACAGTTACCAAAAGCATGGAACTTTTCACCAATTTGTGAAAGTTGGTGACTTTACAGAGTTGTAGCGGAAAGAGGTCCAACTTTATAAAAAAGTACATTAGATAAAGCATATGTTCGTATCATGTCAGAATTTCACACCTGAATACCCAACCATGTGCCACCAATAACTGACTCAAGTATCCTTTGAAGTTGGACCCATGAGCCCATGAAGGACAATAATATGGCTTTGAAACTTTGAACAATGTGAACCGCAAAAATGGATGGTTACATTTATTTTGTGATTACTTGTGTTAAAGAAAATATGCATCAACTACTGACCATATTACATCAGTGGTTATTTAAAAATGTTTTTTTTTTCAGAAAATCATACACAACTTAGGTTTAATTTTTGACACCAAACTGGACTGTGGTTCATTTGGTATTTCCATTTTCATTTTTTTATCTTTCTTTTATACATCTTAGTTATTTGACCAGTTTCATTTTAGTCAATTTTATATATCTTACCCATTTAACATGTTTCATATTTAGCTATTTTATATATATCTATCATGTGACCCATTACCAATAGAATACAATCATAATTGACCATTTTTAACACAATAGGTTCACATTATCAATTCTATCAACTATAGTTGAAGATAAACTTACGACAATATCCCGATAAATAGAGCCTAGTCTAGGACTAAAGGCAATTGTTGTAACTACCCCTGTGTGACCACATAATACTGAAACTGGAAGACCATCAACTATCCCCCACTGAACACACAACAACTATCCCCCACGTTACAGTATAATAATCATGATAACTTACCTGAGTTATTAGTATGGTTCTTGTTACAAGAATATTTACTTTGTTCCTATTGATTATCATTCTTATATATTTGATTAGGAATATTACAAAATGGATAATCATCACTAATGTTAGCTTTGATGACCAGTTATAGTTCAAACATGGTTAATCAGGTAATGCATGACTTAGGACCATGTTACATACTACATACCCTAGTTATGATGCACAAAACTCGTTCCCTGAACTAAAATTAAATAACCAAATTAAACCTAGAACATACCTATGATTACTAGGGATAACTAAAGGAATTGATGTAACTAAGAGCTTAATATCAAATGTATTCTAAGAGGATTGATGTAACTAGCTAAAATCGACCTTTTTGCTTATAAGCTTCATCAAGCATCATTACGGATTTTAATGCTTTTTATGGATCGTAGTGCGTAGGTGTTACAGTCCATGACATCCTATGACAACTATTCCTTGACCACCTCATTCTTATGGACCGTAAGGCAAGGGTTAGAGTTCCGTAACCTTGTCCTAGTCATGCTTCCACACATCAACACCTACCTCAACCTTATCCCTAAGTTGACAAACATCGTTAGGTCATTTCTAAAACATCCACACCCCCACACTTGGTGCTCGAGAGCCGAAGGAGATACTAATTGAAGAGCAGCTTGTGTTACAACAAATACAGCCAACATGAGTACCATGAAGTTTTGTCAAGAATGGTAGTTTACCTCTTATAAGTTGTATCTATTAGTTTTGTCGAGAATGGAACTTTTGATCATTTTACTGAACTAATTTCCTGACTACTAACTGAATGTAGGTCTATCTAATGTGATCAAATTGTGTAGACGTAGATATTCTGTTTCTATCTGTGATCTTGACTTATGGCATCAGTAAACTTTATTTTCTTCTAGTTTTTTAAAGTTATTAATAAAACATGAAAGGCGGTACTTCTTGATTGAAAATTTAGTGTTGAAAACCTGACCCGACTAGAGAATTATTATGTTGAGTTGTGAGATACCTAAGCATAAAAAAAAGTGACCCCATTTGATAAAGTTTCTTATGATATCAAGTTGACATTGCAGGCTTTGTATGTTCTTTTCGACGTTATGGACTTTCCATGTGACCAATACAATGTCCATCATTTGAAGCAATGTAAAGTTGACAAAATTTGTGGCCCAATATAAAACATACCCACGAAGCCGGCCCAATTAAAACCGTTTCATCTCTCAAGACTAAAGTCTAAATATATACAAATTCATGCCCTATATGAACTAATAGAAGCATCACCATGCATATTTTGCATGTGATTATGAGAATGCCATTAGATTAAATTTTACTTGGTCTTCTACTTTCTTTTTGATACTTCAATCAACTGTAATTTCAATTAGGAAACCATAAGTCTGTATAGTCTGATTTTCAGTTACGAAACTATTCATTTGTTAAGTGTTATATTATTTGTGGCATTGTTCTTTTGGCTACCACATTTCTGTAGTAATTCAAACATATCTAGACTGAAATGTAGATAGATTTCTTTATCAAAGTGGCATACACTTTACATCATTAGTTATATGATTATGAGCAACAACATGAATCTAAACATGGTGTTTGGAAAATGGTGAACATGACACCTTTGTGTGGGTAGAAGAGAAGTGATTGATATAAAGAGGGATTTAAAGATAGCTACTTGTTTTAAGTGGTGAGGGTGGATGTGGGGAAGAGCATCTTCTTAGCATATACTTTCAACTAGTAACATATTTTGCTCTCTCATTTCTCAAATAATGTGAGTTAACATGGTGTAATCTTGGAATCTACTTTTTACTTTTTTAGTCTCCATAAGTTTTTAAATTTGTTCTTATACTTTGAAATAATAAATACAAGTTAATTGAATTGTTTCTTATTGCAATTGACGTATTGATGATTAAATTAGAAATATTTTCATCGCTTGTATCCAATCTTTTTTAACATTATACTGTTAAATTACAGAATTTGATGAAATATGATGAAAACATAACAACATTTTACCACTTGTATCTAACCTTATTGACAAATTTGTCACACCCTCAAAATCCACGTGCGGAGTTTTACCGCGAGGCGTGTGAACAAATCAGGATCACACTCAATAGTTACTCAGAACGACTCTATATGCCATAATTAAATAAAATCAACCAAAGTAAAAAATTTAAAACTGTGCGGAAGCGTATTGTAAAACAACCCAATGAAATAGAAATGTATACTATGGCAAAACATGCGCCAACCCAAAAGAGTAACATTAACTATTAAAACAATAAAGATGTCTTGAAAAAAAACCGAGTCATAGAATGCAAGTGAAACCATGCAGTGCTCCTATGGCAAGCAAGCTAATGACCTGAGAATAGCATTCTAAAATGTCAACACAATGGTTGGTGAGTTCAAGAGTGATATTCAAATATAAGCAGTTTAATAGTAGAGATATAGAAGTAGTGCATTGTAATATATAGCTAGTCCATTAACAGTAAATATTAATTCATAGTGATTTCGCAATTGAAGCTGACTGTGTTACGTT